>CACVKI010142350.1:75488-104673 GCA_902732785.1 Trichogramma evanescens | reverse complement strand
GAAATCACTTGGCGATTATCAAGTTATTCTTCAAGATCAATGACGAATTAAAACAGCCGGTGCATATACATGCCCGGGACAAGTTGGGTCGGACATCTCTTCAATGGGCTGTGGCGAATTTTAGTTCGTCTTGTATTGATGTGCTCCTGGATCGTGGCGCTGATCTGTCTAGCTTCGTTTTTCCTTCTGCGAGTGACTTCGATGAGTTCTTTGAAGAAAATTGTGGCGGCGGAAAGTATGAGTTAAGTTTTCGTGAGACGTCAGGTGCTCTCGTTGCCGTCGAACGTCTGGAGAATAGAGGATACGAACTGAACCGTAGCGACGCCCTCACATTCATGACATTTCTGGTCAAACACGGAGCGTTCAAAAAGTCGTCGAACATTGACGAATTCAAGTACGAGAACGAGACGTTACTGATTGTACGATGTGATGATGATAATGATGATGAGGACGAGGAGGTGAGGGCGAAGGAGTTCACGGCAGAAGCAAAAAAGATAATGGTCAGTCCGAGTCTGTCGCTCTACGACCTGATTCGGTTACGACCCAAAGAAGCTGCGAAACAACTCACGTATAAGGACTTTTACGAGTTGGCGGACTCAGAAAAATGGCGTGAGCTCGCTAAAAGGTATCGTGAAGCTATCGAATTGCATTTGTGCGAAAAACTATCGAGAGGATTTTTTCGACGCTGGGCACTGTATCCTTTCTGGGAGCTGATACGATATCGGCTGCCGATTCTCTGTTGTGAAATGATCATCGAGCTGTTAACGAACGAAAATCTACATCATATTTGTTTGGCGGCTGCAGGACAAGGCAAGTGCAATGAAGCCTATGAAAATATTTGCAGTTTTTAATGTTTCAAATTTTCCATATTATTCAGATAAATTAATTAATAATAAAAATTGAATTAATTAATTTGCTAATGTTTAGTTTGTTGCGTTTTAATTTTATTTCAACTTCATTCATATCACCAGTTTCACATCTTGCAGCTATTCTCTTTCCGAAAAACCTACACACACTTTAAAAGCGTTTGAATGCGCGGCCGTGACTGGGACGTTTGTCCGCTGCACCGATTCCTGTGAAAAATCATACGACTATGGCATACACACGAAACACCTCTAATTGTAGCTATTACGTCAACAAATTGTCTACGTGCACACTCGGCATACGCAGTCACATATACATGCAATTTTCCGCCGCGTATATCCTCCGTGACTGCGCGAGTTTTATATGTACTATACGCGACGTGTACACGAACACAGAAGCTCGTGCTCACTCTCTCTCTATGCTTCTCAATGAATATATAAAGATTTACCGTATAGATGTCGCAACAATGACGTGCTTCGTTTGTGCCCTCGCGCGCGGCAGCAACGATTTCGCGTATAATATGTGTCGCGCTCGGGCTCAATTTTCGGCTTCATGAATTTATGGAAATTTTCCTCTTTCTCGTCTCCGTACAAAAGCAATTGTATATCGAGAAAAAGCGGCGGATCATAACAGAAAAAAAAACATACATCTATGCTCGCTGCTGCGATACACAGCGGCGACAACGACGAACGGAAAATTGTTATACAAAGGCTTTACTTCAATTTGATACCCTTTTTTATTCGATTACGTTTTATTTATGTTTTAAAAGCTTTATGCAAATTCCGAATCGAATGTTTAATACAGTTTAACGGCAATTATAGTCGAAGGGGGATGTACGACAACGAACACGCGTAGTTCCTTTCTTTTCGCGGGTAAACGCGCGAAAAACACACACACACCCCAGCAACTGCGAAATTGAATAAGCGATCGCAGCGAAACAAAAATAAACAAAGATATACGAATTCCGTGCGTTATCGCTCTCTCCGCTGTCACGAGTAATATAACGTCGAGGTATGAAAATTTCTCGTTGGAAACAAAGAGAAAAACTTATATGACGCGCGGAACGTGCTTCTTTTTTCTCTTTATTTTCATGCACGTGGACTGCTACAAGTTTTGCTCGCGTTTGCGATGTGTATAGTACGTACAACGAAAGCGAGCAGCCGGTTTTCTCTGATTTCAAAGTTATCATCACACACACACACACACAGACACACGTGCGCACAGGGCCCTATATATGACATGCAACTCGGACTGCAGCGAGTCTCCGACTTGGCTATCTTCTATCTATTATAATTACTCGCTGAGACGTTTTACTCACCCCCTTGGTCGACGAAAGCGCACAGTATTTGTTCGGCGCTGCGCCTGTACAGTTCGTCGAGAAAAGAGCGTACACACCGTCGAGGCACGCGCGCAGACACTGTGAACACGCGCAAGTTCAAATGCATATAAATAGCGATATAAAAAAGGAGAGATTTACACAAAAAAAAAACAAAAAACTGCCTGCGATGCGCAACGAGAACGAACAAAAAAAAAACTATAAAAAAGAAACAACTAAACTCGACGATGACCTCTCAGAGACTCGCTTCTTCCTCTTCTTTATTTTTGTTCTATGTTGTACGTATGGCTGCTGCTGTAGCACGACGAGCGTAAGTAAAGCGTAGTATCACAGGTATGAGACTGCTGCTGCTGCTGCTACACAGTAGCACGTGTCTGACAAAGAAAAAACAACAACAACAACAACGACGGCAGTATAGCAGCAGCACACGAGTCGTCGTCCGTATAACGCGGCGGTAGAGCGACTGGCAGCGTGTACCGTACAGCGTATAACGTATATAAGGAGGCCCGAGCTGTGCTCCGACTTGTGCCCCGAAAGTGCAACTCTCTTGACGCGTGCTATATGAGCTGCTGCAATCCAACGACGTTTTTTTTCTCTTTACTCCGCTGTGTGTTTTTTTTCGTCGTCGTCGTCGTCGTCGTCGTCGTCGACTTCTTTTACGACACACGCAGAACCGACTGTACGCGAGACTTTGGTATGCTTATGTACTGCACAAGTATAAGTGTAAATGTGTATGTCGGCAGTTACGAAATAGCGTCGCGCGAGCTAGTTAGCGCGAGAGCAGCTGCTAGGACTAATATAGGCAAGTAAAGATAGCGCGCAAAGAGAGAGAGAGACGAGTTTGGCAAGGTCGACTGCCGATTTTTCACGCTACCAACTTATTCGCTTTGTATATAGATCATAACTTCTAACTAATTTTCTTCTCCCTCTCCTCTCGAGTAAGTACGATATACTCTCGGTAGCATATATAGCGCCGCACGTGGAGAGATTATATTTGCGCATGTAAGGATCTCGCGCGATACGGTGTGTCGGTGGCGGCATGCAGACTGTGCGCTGCGGTAGTGCCATGCGCGCGGGTCATTGCATTTGAAATGCAAAGCGCTGCTGCTGCTGCTGCTGCTGCTGCTCGCCGAGAGAGAGAGAGAGAGAGAGCGGCAATTAGAGTCTCGCTGTGCATATTATGCATGCGCAATTTTTTTTCGCCTTTTTTTTACTGATTTACTGCCACCGCAATAATACTGTGTACTTGCTGCACACACATACACTCGCGGGTTTTCTCTCTCTCGCGCTGCGCTGCGCTGACAAATGGCTTATTTGGTGCGAACCGCTTCGCAGCTGCAGCTAGAAGAAAAAAAACAGTAGAGACATGCATTATGTTTCTTTTCCAACGCGCGTTCGGACTCGTGTGTGTATACTGCAGCGCGCGCGAGGCGACCTTCGCTGGCGTCGCTGTATAATGAGATCGTTGCCGCGCGCGAGTTGATCCGAAACACTACGCGCCTTGGTTAAATGAATATACCTGCGAATGCAGTATTTATTATAATATACTCTCCAAGTGCGTCCGAGTATGGCTTGATGAATTTTTTTCACACCCGTTTCTTTCTTTTTTATTCCTTTTTTTCGTCGTCGAGCTATTGTATACATCATCGTGGACGCACGCCCGGTGACATTCGTTGTCGTTGTTTTATTTTTTTATTTCGCCGAGAACAAAAAAAAAAACGAGCTGCTGCTCTCATTGGCGAAGAAGAGCCGTGTAACGAAAAAATAAAACAACCTTCCGATCCGCCAAATTTCCTCGTTTCGACAGTGAAAAGCTTTTGTTTCGCGTTGCCAAAGATACACCTGTACGTGTGTACGCGTGTATTTAGACGTGTTTTAACGTTTTCGCAGGCACACAATACGTATGTGTGTGTGTGTGTGCACTGGACAAACCGACGCCCGAGAGGATACTCGTACGTTAAATATTTACTCAAAGTATTCATTAAGTAAGAAAAAAAAGGAAAAAACCCACTTTTGTGAAATGAAAAGGAAAAAGATGTAAATAATTAACGAAAACACACACATAGAAAAACTATTTCAGCGACAATATTAAACAACACAATGAGGTGATTACTATTGAAAAAGAAAAAAAAACAAAACGAGTAAAATATGGTGTGACTCACTGATACGAGTCCGAAAGTGTTTGGTATGCGGCTCGGTACACAGTGCGCGTGTACCTATGCCGCAAAATTTCTCGCATAAATTCAGAAATTTCCGATGACACGTTCCACGGAGAGTGCAGAATTGGCGGTATACTCGGCTTTTATGATTAAATCGTGGTTTTTCCTACGATCGTTCGGTCCAAAATTTATTCGAAAAGCTTCGTTAACTAACAAGATAGTTGCGCGGGTGTTCAATTTTTTTTCTGCAGTAACTCGACGATTACTTTCAAAATATCAAAGTTTGCATCGGCATATTGCTGCGGATATATATTATACAAACTTGAAAAAATAATTGAACATGTAATTCGTTGAAAAATCGATCGTCGTGCTTATTGAAAAGCTGCTCTCTGTCGCTCCCTCTCTCTCTCTTCCATTATGTACGAAAAAAAAGAAGTATATAAGCTTCAAAGTTATTGCCGCGCGCGTGTGTGGCCTCATAACGGGATAATATACACAAGGTTTTGTTTAATCGGCGTAAGCACTTTACGTATCGATTTGGAAATATCGGAGCGTGAAAATGTGCTTAGAGAAACACAACTTGGCGGTGAAAATTTTTTTGCCTCGAACTCGTGTCGATGTATATATACCCGCCTAGTTTCCTTACGCACAGCTGCCAATCAATTACCAAACTTTATGTTAATTTTGAATTATCAGGCGTAAACGAACTCTGATATCATTTGTGAAACTTGTACGTTGATGGCTTGTATCGAATCAAATTTCGAATTGAGGATTTTCCAACGGTGTGGATTTTTAAATTGAAAATTTTTTTGACCCCGTATACGGTCAAGTAATAACCATACCATTGCCAAAAAAACCAAAATAATACAAAATATCCGGTTAAAGTACAGATGTACGAGCATTAAAAGTCGATCGAACTGGATATAATCGATGTGGTTTTCGGGCAGAGTATAAATTTAGTACGAACGTTTCTGCACAGGCACTATTTTTGGGGGAATGGGCTACTGGCTATCGCTATCAATGGGCGCGCACGGACCGGGCCGCGCAAGGAGCAGCGCAATTGATCAAATTTTTCCGTTCGATTCACGAGATTTTTTTTTTGGCACGAGTTACAACGCTATAATAATGCCTCGGAATAAGATTTTAAACGCGCTCCATACATATAAATCGTTTGTTAAATTCGCCTGTCCGTATAAACAAATGCATCTAACCGTGTGATTTTTCGCATCGCACAAAAACGTCGTTGTTTTATTCGCTTTACATTTGATGCAAAAAGAAAAAAACGTAGAGTTTCGTCGATTGCCGCAGAGGCATTTGTCTGTCGTATGTAGCGCGCGTTTGTTTACACACGCACGACTCGCTCTCTCTCTCTCTCTCTCTCTCGTCGACGCGTCACGACTCACGAGAATAATCAATCGATCGCGAAAAAAAGCATAAAAAAGGGAGAAATGTGCGGGGGATCAATTCGACGCTGGGCGAAGAAAAAAGGGATCCACGGCTCAGATATATAGCTCGTCCGTCGTTAGTAGCCACCCACACATGGCCGAATCTAAACGCAAATGCACGTATAGGTATGTACGATAGATCGATGTGTGACAGGTAAGCAGCAGCGGATAGATACGATTGTGTCGCCCACCCGCTCGTTCGAGTAAATACGATATCGTGCACGCGTATGTATAGCTGCTATACTGGTGGTATAAAGTGCATAGAGCGAGCTGCGTTTCGTATAAAAACGTCTCTCTCTCTCCTTCTCTCTCTGCCTGCAGTTGAATTATCAGTTATGAGTGCACGCGCACCTTGGGATCGGATGGGTGGGGGGTTCCCCGAGAAAACCTATGCGTATATATAAGCGAGCTGCTGCCCCGAGAGTAAGTTACACGAGTTTTACTCCTATGTGTGTATGTATGTATGTACGTTATGTGGAACTATCAAGCTGCGACGCGAGAGCGACATGTATATAAGACGGTGATATCCCCCACTCGCGCACTCTGCACACAGGTATCATATATCAGGTGTGTGATACGCTATATATTCCCCGCAGTCTCTATATTTTCCGGGTGTTGGACGACTATACTACTGTGTGTGTGTGCTTGCGGTGGTGTTGGTATATAGTATCGGTGGTAGTGGTGGCCGCCGCCGCCGCCGCCGCTAGTCGACTCGTCGCTCGACGTAGGCGTCGAGAGTGTACTTTCATTGATGAAGCTCGAGTGTAGCAGAGAGAGAGCTTTTTGTGTGACGTCAGCTATATATAGATCTCTCTCTCTCTCTTCTGCACTCCTCGATACACACATACACACAGACAGCTAGAGGCAGCTGCGTGCAATGAATGCGACGTCGTCGTGTGTAATGCACATAGACTATACGTGTGCAAGCCACATAAGTGATGATCGCGATCGCGCGACGGCTACAAAACTTTCTATACGTGTGTATACACATTTAGTAGATCGACTATTGCTTCACATATGTATATACGTGTGTATTATAAAATGCAGCGGGCGTAATACGCCGCGCGACTCACAACTGTTTATCGGCGTATATACAGACCGTTTATTGTCTCCCGCGCGCGCGATCGCGCGAAAGAGAGAAAGAGAGAAAGAGACCGTACAATGATGTATAAACAACGCAAAGCTGCTTCGCGATGCGTCTTATTATTTGAATCGGCGTAGAATGAACAAAATCTCGCTTAATTTTCATCCATCGATAATTAAAAGAAAAGAACGACGATAAAAATGAAAACGAGTCGCCGTATACAAGGCGGTAAAGCACGTAAAACGTCATCTTATCCCCGCGAGGAATCGCGTGAAAATTTTAAAATAACCATTTAACCGCTCGTTAAGTTGTCAGATAAAAAATTTATTATTAATATAGGCTGCAAGCTCTGTGCGCCACCGTGTGTATAGTTTCGAGCTTTTTGCGCCAAAGTACAGAGAGAGAGAGAGAGAAAGCGATACAGAGACTACTACGTACGCGTACTACGTTCGCATTACATGCATATGTATCACGTCGACGAATCTTCCTCGTTACAGAGAGCGAGCTCCGTGCGGCAAGTCCATGCTCTCTCTCTCTCGCGCGGCATATATGTATACGAGATACGTATCGGACACACAGGGGGGGGGGGCGGCAAAACTGGGCATCTCTCCCTGTCGTGCTACATATAGGAGGTGTGGGAAATAAGCGCACCAACTCGTCAAGGCACACACGTGTGTCCGTGTATGTACAGAGAAAAGCAGCTATATATCGTATCTCTCGAACGAATCGCAAACATATTAGCGCGCGGACTCCCTTAGATATATACGTAGCTTTTATTTGGCGTATAGCGGCCGACCCGGTGTCCTTATTACGCTATCCCATCTCTCTCTCTCTCTCTCTCTCCCTTTCTCGAGAATTGTGTCAAAGTTGAATGCGTATAGCATCGCGTACTATATACGTACAGCGCGGCACAGTTGGGCGAAAAATCGGAGTTTTATAACATCGTCCGTTTCGATCGAAGAAAAAAATGATCGTGCACGTGCTGCTGCTGCTACTGCTGCGCGATATTTATTTCGAGTGACAGGTCGCACACACAGCAGCTATTATACGCGATATAATAAAGGCATTTTTCGTTATAATATATACATGAGTAATCCGATATAATATTTCTCGATGAGTAATTCGCAGCGGCGTACGAGAGGCGCAAGGAGCGACGAGAAACAAAAGCTGCCGCTAGCTCGGTGGAGAAAGGGCAGAGGATTAAAGTCCATCGGGCTTATACGATATAATAATATGCGCTAGCCCGCGAAAGTATAATCGCGTACACATACGCATATCGTTAGTCTCGCTCCTCGTCAAAAGATCGGATGGAAATAAGCTAGCCCTTTGCCGCGCTTAATCAACTGACTGACTGACTGGACTTTCGCATGTACGATATGTTCTATACGGATTTCGTTACATATCTCGCACCCATAAAGTATAAAGGTAGCGCAGCAGATCTCTACGTTCATCGATCCACTGTAATACATGACTATCTCGTTCTCGTCGTCCTCGTATGTATCAATATCTAGCTGTCCACGTTGCGTATGCTACGATCTATATTACGCGTAACGTACATCACGGATAGAGAGGAAGAGGGATACGCGTGCCTGTACACGTGTGCTCGTGCTTGCGCGAAAGGACAAGCGATTCAACACTCGTACTGCCACACGGTCTTTCGCCCGTACGTCTATGTGCTTGCAAGCATTATATTATACGCCAAGCAGTCTACAGATAAAATATACGTCTAAAAGTATATAGCGCAGGAGAGAGCGAGCGGCGGTGGCGATGGACTCGCGCGCGCGCAAGCTCGCAAGCTCCCGCAAAGCTAAAACTACTATAAGCTATGAGCGCGCGGCCGAAATTCCGTGTGTAGCTCTCTCTCTCTCTCGCATGCAGTGGTATAGTAAGTAGACGAGTGCACGCGACAGCAGTACCAGCAGTAGTAGCAGTGAGTTTGCCAAAAACTACACGCGAGCTACTATACTTACACGTATTATATATATATATATATATATAGGGTGTATAATACGTATAGGGGGATCGGCTGAGATTCAACCGCGCGCGCCTTATTGATTGGTCTACTGCGCTCGCTCTCTCGCACGCTGCATATAAGTGCACGGCGCTATGTATGTAACACACCTGCATACGTACGTGCACGTAGCACACATTCGTATACATCTACAGGCTATGCTTGCTATATATACGTACGTAGCAGCCGCAGCAGAAGCTATTACTACGGCTACGACTACTAATACTACTACTACTACTACTACTACTATTACTTTTCTACTACTACTAAAGCTACTACTACTACTACTACTACTACGAACGACGAGGGGGTTGGTAGTAGCAGTAGCAGCGTACATACACGTATATATATAGGCACTGCCGCTGCTGCTACTGCTTCTGGCACTGCCACCGCCGCTGCCGCCGCTGCTGCTGCGTGTGTGGACTGTAAGAGGAGGAGGAGGAGGAGGAGGAGGTAGAGGAGGCGTGTGCAGCAAGAATACGCGAGAGTCGAGTCGAGTCGAGAGGAGGGTGCGCTGCTATACGTATATACTCGCGCGCACACACACGCACGACACAGCGGCGGGGAGGAGGGTCGAGGGGCGCCGAAAGAGCTACTAGCGACTATCCGGGGCTGGCACATGCACGACACCACGGGGGGCTCTCTGTGTGCACGAGTCTCCAGCGTAGAAGGGGTACGCCCCGTGTTCGAAGCGAGCGCCGATAATGATAACGATGTAGGTAGGCGGCCCCGTCTTCGCTGCTGCTTTACACGGCATCGAGACCCTCGCCGAGCGTAGTGTGTGCCGTGCGATACACCCACGCACACATACGAGAGCAAGTGAGTGAGAGAGAGAAGAGACTCGATCGATCGCACGGCGGACTGACCCACATCCGCGCGGCGGTGGTGGCAGCGGCTTGCGCGATCGCTAAAGAAAGAGAGAGAGAGAGAGAGAGAGAGAGAGAGAGAAGCGCGCAAGCTCTCTCGGCCGAAAGCACCCCTCCACCAAAGGGGGGGCAGAGACAGCAGCAGCAGCACTAGCACTAGCATCGGTATAGCAGTAGTAGCATTAGAGCAGTAGTCGTCGAGTATATACGTGTGTGTGTGCGCGCGCGCCTGCCTGAGGTAGTGCACGTATTATCATATAGGTATAGTGCTTTTTGCCGTCGAAATACAAGCGTCGAGGAAGCTGGCGCCCTCGCGCGGCCCAACCAACACCACCACCAGCAGCGGACTCGCAAAGAGTAGTAGTAGTAGAATACGCGAGTATAAGAGAGAGAAAGAAAGCACACACACGTACACACGAGCAAAAAGTCGACCCCCCGAGCTAGCAGCAGCAGCAGCAGCCCCGTCTCTCTGCGCCGAGTCGAGAGATCGACGACGCGACTCTCACTTACTCACGCGCGCGCAACTTGTGTGTGCAGCATATACACACACACACACACACACACACACGGACTGGTATATGTATATACGTAGGCGAGAGGGTGAGAGAACACGGCCGAGTGCGAGAATGCAGTGTGCACCGAACCTATTCGCAAGAAAGAGAGAAGCGAAGCGAAGCTAGAGATAGCTAGAGATAGCTCTCTCCGACGAGAGAGATATATAGCTCTGCTCTGCTCTCTCTCTCTCTGCTGCTAGGCGCTAGCCCCCTAGCTCAAGCGCGTATGTAGTGAAACCGCCCTTGTGACTAACTCGAACGACGACGACCAAACACACACACGAATATACAGTAGTATCAAGTTAGTCGAGTCGAGAAGCGCTTTTGGATCGGGCCAGCTGCAGCAGCGAGCACACACACAGTTCGTATTGTAACGCGAGGAGCGCAGTGTACAGTGTAGTGTGTATGCGTCTGTGTGCACTGCACATGTATAGCACGTACACACGTCCTACGTAGAGTTTAATAATGCGAGCATTGGCAGCATCAGCAGCTATGGAGCAGCAGCAGCAGCAGCAGCAGCAGCATCGGATGGTGCACGAGTACCAGCAGCAGCGTCGTCGTCACGGCTGCGAGTGCTCGACGTCGTCGTCGTCGTCGTCGTCGTCGCGATAGTGCAAGAAGGTGCTGTGCTGGTGGTGTCGCAGACGTGTCTAAACGCCAAGTTGTGCAGTGTGTACGATGAGATACGAGTTTCGAGCACGATGCAGCGCATCTACGATATTTCCTTCGTCTGCTCGTAATAATTATAAATAAATAAAATAACAAGTGTTCTCTCTCTCTGTTGGCGCTCCGCAAGCTCGCTCCGAGCGTGTGTGCAAGTGTGTGTGTGCAAGTGTGCGTGCGTGCGTGCGTGTCTCCCTATATACGTGCGCGCGTGTACATCATCGTACATGTGTCGATGACGACGAGCAGCAGCACATCGACGTAGAGAAGTATAATATTAATAATGTCGTGGCCATGTACTACGCGCTGCTGCACGAGCTACAGCGACACAGTTATTATACCACGAGTGCAGCTAGCGATAATACGACTATGATGGTAGTGCGTGCGCGACGACGACGGTAGGAAATAATAAAGGTGCAGTTACGACGACGACGACGATAATAACGAGATCGTCGTCTTGTGGTAGTGCTGCTGCTGGTGCAGGTGGTATAAGGTGCCCGTCGAGGCCAGCCTACTACTCCTCGAGCTGCAGAGGCCAAGTGGCGCCGTCGCCAACGCCAACCTGGCCTGCCACAATCCCTTCGACTCGGTCATCGTAAGTTTCTCTCTCATCCTACTTTCTTTTTTTTTTTACTTTATCCGAGCGCGTATCGTGTGCGTCACGTTGTAATGCGTGTGTCGCGTACACTAATATACCAGAGTTCTGCTGTCATCCTATATATATATATCAGGCGCGTGTTTTCTCTCGCACGATACGCGCGAATGTCTGGCCGGTGGTTATATATACACGTATATAAAATACAGCAGTAACAGCAGTAGCAGCAGCAGTGGTGGTGGCCCTCCCCCCAACTGACAGAGTGTATACGTAGCGTCAGTTGGAGCGAGTCGATCCGCTCTCTGCTGCTGCTGCGAGCTAGACGAAAGATTGATCGATATAAAATACAAAACGTGACCCATGCTGCGGCTCTCTCTCTCTCTCGGCAGGACACCGCGTCCAGAGCGAGCACTGCTGCTTCTTATAACGACAGAAAAAATTGATGTATTATAGGGGGCTGGCTGCTGCTGGGCAATTGGGAAGCGCGCGTGCGACGAGGACAGAGAGCGCCATTTTGGGTCCTCTCTCTCTCGCTCTCTTGGTTTGGCATAGTTTTCGAATGTAGCCAGCACCTCGTGCACGCGCGCCTCTCGCAAGCTGGCAAGTTCGCGAAGAGTAATAGAGAGAGAGAGAGAGAGAGAGAGAGAGACCGTATAGCACAGGTGAGTGCCGCGCGACTCTCTCTCTCTCTCTCGTCGTCGTTTATCTGTGTGTGTAGAGTCGGGGTGCGGGCGGATATAGTTTACACACACACTCGTACACAGGCTCTAGCTGTGCTTCGTATCTATTTATACTGATCCGACTCGAGCGAGCTACGCACGCGGGTTATGTTTCTACGTATAAACACACGTATACGCGATATATATAATATACATACGCGCGTAGTGGGCACACGCTCGCCTCGTACGCCTCTCGTGCAAACGTCAGATATGTGTATGTGCGAGCTTGCGATCAGCAGCAGCAGCCAGTCGAGCTTGCGGCGATGACGCACGTACAGATGTGTGAGCTAGCTGCTCGTGTTTTGGAGCACGATGCAGGATTCGCAACTGGCTAGTGGCTATCTGCTGCCTACTGCGCTGATGTGTGTACAAAAGCGCGCGCGTGCTAACTTTTATCTATTCCGCAGTATTACATATATATATGACGTATACAGCATGTGTGAGCGAGTACGTATATATACGTTACGTGTGTGACATTAAAGAGAGCGAGAGAGAGAGACATGGACTCGCTGCAGACCGGCTGTGCGCTGCAAAAGCCTGCAGTGTACGTCGAGCGATCGATATATTACCCGAGCAACGGAGCTATATCATATGCTCGCGCGCGCTGCACGTTATATACGCGCGACGGTTACGCGCTAGATTTATAATGCATCGTGTAGCGCATCAAGCGGCGTATATAAACACATCGTGTCCCGCGCGCGATTATTTTATCCAGCTCGTCGTCGTCGTTGTCGCGCAGCCAAAGATACGTAACGCAGCGGCTGTCCAGGTGTGCAGGCGCGCGAGCTTTGCGCCTTGGCTATCTCGTGAATTTTCGTATCGTACTGCATAGGCGTGCATCGTCGCAAGCGCGAGCCCGACGATAATGATGTGTATCGATTAAAGTCCGTCCAAGCGAGAGCTAGAGAGAGAGAGCTTGCACAGCCGCAAGCTCGGGAGCAGAGCGGGGCCGCGTTACGCACACGCAGCTGCAGCTTTCAATGGACTAACGATATGCTTGCGAGCGTAGTAATGAGTAGTATACGTACGCGAATACTACGATTGCTATTGCTACTACTACGGCTGCTACTACTACTACTACTACTACTACTACTACTACTACTACTACTACTACTACTACTACTACTTTTACTACTACTATTTTACGCTGCTTTTACGCTCTTGATCAAGACTTTTTTTCCCTCGCTCTACCCGCAGCGTATTAACCCTCGAGAGTCGAGCTTTTTTTCTTATTTCAACGCGTAACTCAAGTGAGCTTGCGTCGTCGTCGGCAATGTGATTGACGCACGAGCAGCAGCAGCGCAGGCGGGGGATGATGTTGTAGGCGTCGAAAAGCTTGCGCGTGGCCCGACGAACCGAGACAATCTCGAGATATTATATACGAGGGAACGAGATACGACTATTATTGTATTATATTATTATATATAGCTTCGAGTGCGATTCTGCACAGCTCGCACTCGACAACGCAGAGTAATACTTGTATTACTTCAAACGATTTCGTAATATAATTACAAAATCTCGAGGTCGTCGCAATTATACCGTTTCGATTAATTTTTCGGACAAGTGAAACTCTCTAGTGCAGCTGCAGCGGTGTACATATTATAATATGTGCTATATATAGGTATACTGCACGAGAGCAGAGGGAGAGAACAACGTGCTTTCCCTTTAATTGAAACAATTTGGCAACTGCGCTGCCAAAGAGAACGAGAGAGAGAACGAGAGAGAAAATGAAAAAAAAAACGAGAAAGAGAGAGAGAGAGAAAGAGATCAACACTCGTGCATGCGGCCGTGAATGAAGGCGCTTCGTCCGTGAGCCGCTTTTCCGAGGCTAAATAAACGCTCCGTTCTCTCTCTCTCTTTCTCTCTCCGCTGTATACGACTTTTCAACTCAATGCAGCAGCGTTTTGACTTTTTCCAATCGTTTTGTGCTGCTGTAGAGCGCGCGTACGTGCACACGCGTTGGGAAATTGTTCAACGAATCGAGCGATTTTCTCTATATACTCGCCAACCGATTTTGCGATGGATTAATTTATTTCGTTTTTTGTTTTGTATTGTTTTGTTTTGCTTTTTTTGTTCTTTCATTCTCGCGATCGATCGCAATATATGATGCGAGTACGCGGAGTATAAAAGTTCTTAATAGGTTCATTGACTCGTTTTCTCCTCTGGCGTATCGAGCACGTTCAAGTTCAAAATGCAGATCGTGTATACACATTTTTCCCTTTCGCCTGCGCACAACACACACAACAGCAGTTGTAGTAGCAAAGCATCGCTATTATTTATTCAAGGCGATTGTTTGTTCTCTCGCTGCGAGCCCGTGTACACACATACACACGCACACGAGAGAGAGAGAGAGAGAGAATACCGAATTTGCTCTATGCGCGCGGCGCAGTCTGATCCACCATGTGGTGCGTTCGTCACGCGTGTCCCGAAAAAAGCTCGGGGCGCGCGACGAGATACACGAAGTACGCGAGAGGTCGGGGGTTTTGGGGCGACGCGAGGATTAAGAGAGGTGGGGAGAGAAAAAAAGGTGGGAAAGGTTTGTAGAGGCTATAGCGTACATCCGGAAATCGATGGTATCAACTTTTTGGCCGGCATTCAAGCCGTTCTTACAGTTTCGAAAGTAGAGCCTTTCCCTCCCCAACGTCGTCGGAGCTCGCACAGGGCAGTTATATATCGCTGAATAGTTTAACGAGTCCCGAATCTCCGCGCGCGCGCGCCGAGTTACGGTATATACGTGCGATTCTCGGCGCGGCGCATCGCAGCAAGCACATCCCGAGCGCGAACTAGAGCTCAACTCGAATTCTCTTAATCGATCTCCAGGCGCGAAGTGTGCTGCTACCCTATAAAAATCATAACGAGCGGGATATTTTCCGGACGATCTCTAATCAGGAGCCAGATGCGCCCGCGCGTATGGCAGATGGAGAGTAGTAAAATCTTTGAGCTTTCGTCGCTCGTCGCAGTTATATATTTAATCGCGCGTACGCATAAAAATAAGCGGGTGTTTATAATAAGCACTCGATAAATGCAGGCGCGCGCGAACGTCTGGAAAAAGAAGCAGATATCTCGAAATAAAAAATGAAAAAAAAATGCCGAGGAGGGGAGCAGACTCTGTCGAGCGACGGTGCACACGCGTTATATATATAGATCGGCAATCGAGCGAAAGGGTAAAAGAGTACTACTTCTACTATATATTCAGCAGGAGGGTGGAGGTGCAGCAGCGGGAGGGGATCTCTCGCGGTAAATTATCATTTCTGCCGGAGTCATGTACAGAGAGAGCTAGCGCCGAGGCTCTCTGTGCAGATTCCTCGTCGCGTCATCCCTAATGAAGCGGAAAGACCGAGCGAGAGAGAGGGAGGGAGATCTACTGCAGCTGGCAATTATATAGATCTCGTGTACGTGTGCCTCTGCTGCGAATGAAGCTGCTGCGGCGCTTCTCGCTCGGCATTCTCGATGTGTTTTATATACGTATCTACTATAGCAGCAACGCGTCTCGCCGGTGATCGTCCTCGGCTGCAAGGAAAGCTGCTGCTGCACACACGGTACAGCAGCAGCAGCGCTATTATACGCTCCTACTACTACTACTACTACTACTTACTATAGCCGCAGCGCTACGACCAGGACGAAGGCCACTTTTACTCGTGCGGAAATGAGAAAAACGTACATATAGGATAGCGTATAAGAACGAAATGTCGAATCGAGTATAGCGCGCGTCTTGCAGATGCAGCATCGGACATTATTACGTTATATTAGATGTGGCTGTGTTACGCGTTGGTATGCACATTAGCATTTGTGAGTGCTCGAGAGAAACGCGTCGAATGATATTCACGTTATTGTCTCTCTCTTTCTATACGGAACGTCAAGATTATATATATATATATATATATATATATATATATATATATATAGAGCAGATCTCGAATAGGCGATTGCTTTTAGGACGCGTACGGCGGGCATGGTTCACTTTGACCTAGTCGTGCCTACGTATGGATTTCATAAACTATCCCCCGTCCACAGTCCAGCACGCAGCTACAGCACCCAAAGCTTCGACAATAGAATTTTGTCATCGTTTATCGCATTTCTTCGTTTTATCTTGCTACTATTAGCACAGCTCTTTTTGTTGACATATATTGCGCACTTCGTACTACATGTTATCATACTGCATGCGAAGAAAATTGAATGATATTCGCGCGTGCTTTTACGCGCAGTACATCGCGGGCTGCGGGTGAATCGTGTGTGCGTGTGCGTCGGTCTCGCAAATAGGAAAAAGCTCGCGCTTTAAATTCAACTGGCGCGTTTGTGCGACTGCGAGTAGGAAATATTTTATACATATATACGCGGTGCGTGAGTTTATATTTGCGCGATCTGCCCGCGCGTTTTATATATATATTATATATACGCGTCATGTTCATGCAATCTACATTTGCCTTTTTGCATCTGTCTGTATGTGTGTGTGTGTGTGTGTGGGTGTGTGCGCGAGTGCCGAGTGTTTTGGCAAGCTTTACTGCACTACGTGCGAGCGACCGACTGATTGTGCAGCAGCAGCAGTAGTTGTATAATACGATTCATAAAAGAACGATTACGCGTCGGGGGCGGAGGGCGGCCACCGCAAATCGTACCACGCGCGCGTATATATGCAATATTTTTCAACTCGCCCGAGCATCGATTGTTCGGCACATACGTATACGTATAAAGATCACTTGCATGCGGTACGCGTGTGCTATCTTATCCTATCCTATGTATAAGTGATTACAGATCGCACGAGCTCCGATCGCGAAATACATATTTAATATACATATTTAAAGCTGTATTATCTGCCCCACGCGAGCTTTGGTTTTACTTTTGTAAAAATCGTTCGACCGATACGACGAGCGTTGTCAAAATTGTCCAAAATGATACTTCAAAAGATCCTAACGCTCCGATCATAGCGGTCATTTTGATTTTGCAGTCGCACATATACACACATTGCTACATTGATTGTGTCGTGTGCACAGAGCGCAAGATTATCCGCAGATTATTACTTTCTTCGATCATTTTTAACCTCGAGCTGGCGTATCTACATGTACATATGATACGCGGATGTTTGCGATATATAAGAGGCTTTATTTTCAAATATATGAGAGAGGACACGCCGCGCGTCTTGCGTCATTATATACGCGCGGGCACGTGAGCGAAGTTATAACGTAACTGCACGACACGCACACACACACTCAGTCGTGTGGCACAGCTGATTCTCTTGTAAGCCACACTGGTTAAGATTTTAACGATTTTTTTTCTGTTCTTTTCGAGGGTCTTTTGTATAAAATTATTCCAACATATATATTATATCGTGCGCTCGCAACGACGTATATACACGGATATACTATTAATAAACTTTTCCCTCAAAACGCGAAACTTCATTGATCAAAATGTATACATTATAATATAGAAATAGAGCTCCGAGAGTTGTGTGCTCTATACTTTGACGCGGGTTTCGTTGCTGCCGCTGCGCCTCGCAAGATGTATCGTGTATATGTATGCACGCAATTGTTTTCTTGACAGAGAAATCAATTGCGTTTCTATGTATATACACTGACTTTTCGTTACTTTGAATTCTCGAACTCTCGCTCTCTCGGACACTACCGAAATGGCTGTATACCTGTACGACCCGATCGATATATTAAATGTGTTCGGCGAAACTTTGATTTGTGCCGCCAACTCGAGGCAGAGCTCGTGTCAAAGCTGCACAATATTTATTATATAAACAAAATTATGGCTCGTTACGCGCATTACTTTTCAATCTCTGTTTCTGATCGTTTTGTTTTACACGTATGCTGTGTTTTACATCTACACGGTTTAATGAATTACGCGTTCATACGTCAAGCTCCGTTACAAATACATTTATTTCTCTATTTTTTTTAATTCCAATAATAAATTTTCAACCTCGTCCTCCCGAAATCACGCTCGTACGATCTTTTTCTTTCTCTCTCTCTTTTTTCCGTTGCACCCTTCCCACCTTCGTGTACACGTGTCACTCTTAGCTCGGTATATAATTTTTCGTTTTCCTTTTTTTTTCCTGAGAATTTCTACGACTCACTTCGAACGGCAAAAAACACTCGAACCCGAACAATATTTAACTTGGTTTGTGTACGTATATAGTTGCGCGTGGCAGTCACACGGGGGTATATAATTTCGTATACGTACGTATATCGCGCGACACACGAGCAAGTTTTAATTGTAAACTTTCTGAAGCGCGCGCACTCGAACGGGGGGGAAGGAGGGCTGTGGCAGCAGTCATGGGTCTCGCAAGCTCGCAAGCTCACTCTCTCTCTGTACCTGCTCCGCATTGACCAAGTATTATTATTACGTAATCAGCTCGCGCGCAAGCACACGTACGTATATATATAAAGTTAAGTTATATATACGGCAGGATTGCGGGACGTATGGCGGCGCCGCGATGCAAAACAGATAAATACAACATCATGATCTCTCTTTCCAGCCCCTCGTGAACACACACGCGCGCGCACGTGAAAGGTAAAATTTATAGACGCTGCAAAGTGCAGGTATTGCCCTTCATAAATTACAGCCTAACTTAGCTTATCATCACTTAAGACTTTCGTGCGTGTGTGCTGCTGCCTGCCTGTATGTGCGGGTGAAACTTTCTCATGAGTATACTGCTGCAGCCACCGCTGCTGCTGCTGCTGCTTTCTTCCCCCGCCCTTTTCTCGACACATATATGTGTGTGTGTGTGTAGTAGCAGCTACTATTCCCTGCGCACACATACACACGTATACACACATGCCGTTCGACTGTGCAAGTGTCTTGTCTTTGACGACAAAGTAGGTACTCGCTGCTCGCGAGCTTTTGTAGTTTGCGCTTGTTACAACTTTGAACTTAATGTCACCGTATCCCTCCGCGTATATACCTACGCTGCTGCTGCAAGCTCGACATTTGCTCGTCTCTCTCTCTCTCGCGAGTCGAGATTCCGCACGCTGCCAAGTGAGTTCGCAGAAGTTTTGCACTTGGCCAAGGCGCGGCAGCGGCGGCGTCGCTCTACAAGTGACACGCGCGCGCGAGCTTGCGAGCTTGCAACTAGGCGGCTCGCGCGCGCGAGGCATTTATTTCTCGCGTTTATATTATACATGCGAGCGCGTACATAAAGCGACAAATCGAATTTGCACGAGGTGAGCGCGCGTCGATATCACGCTGCGTATATAACAACGCAGCTGGGCAATTACGAGCTCGCTGCAGCTACCTAGGCGGACTAGGCAGTTCTGCTGCTCTTTATCGCGCGCGCCGAGCTTTTATATTACGTACTTGTGCGAAGCCTACATAAACTTATATAGCTCGTGTGCCAGCTAGCCCCGTGTGTGTGAATGTACACACGCAGTACGAGAGAGAGATAGACGACGGCTGTACATTATATAGCAACGAGTAGTCGTACTTATATACCCTCGGCCCGGCGTACTTGTCTCTTATAATGCAGACATATTTACACGGCGCGTTGGCCGGAATAAAACCAGCTTTATTAAAACACTTATTGCCGACGCGCGCCGAGTTGACAAATTGTTCGCCCATGCCTATCGCTGCTCGCGCACATATACACACATACGCACTAACTAACACGAATGCATTCGCGAGTTTCTCTCTACATATATAATTTCTCCAGCATTATCCCGCTTATTTCGTATATACCGAGGCTCGGCTAGTGATTTACTAGCTGCGCGCAAAAGAGAGCGAGAGAGAAGGGAGCGGTTGCAAAGTCGACGCGCAGTGACGTACTGTACGTTGGCACAATGGGATAAGAACCATTACGGCGCGCTCTCTTCGCAGAGCCATTAAAAATTAATATCTCTCGCTAACGCGCGACTTGGTTCTTTTTTTGCCCCCTTCTTTCTATCTTTCTTTCTTTGTGCGAGCGCGCGCGCGTATATAAAACGCGTCGTTTTACCGCAATTTGAGTGTGTGCGCGTATGTATAGAGCAAGAGCTCGAGCTTCGTTGTTTTCTTTTTCTTTCGCTCTCGAAGCTCCGTACGCGCTGATGCCTAGATGTATAAAGTAAAATTTTTACCCCGCAACGGCACGCGAGTGTTTGACGAGAGCACTTTTTGATAAAGTTATAGATTTTGCCTTTTTTTTGCCTTTTGGCTTGCGCGGTATATAATAAAATTATGCGTACGTTTGAGCTTGCGAGCCGACGCGCACAACAAGATGCTGCATCAGATACGATTTTACTCGAGCCATTTAAGCACCGTATAGCACATATTTTACATGTATGTTGTGAAATGGTGCGCGCGAGAGGAAACGAGAGTTTCAGAAGTAGAACGTCTCTTTTTCTCCGGCAGCTGAAAAATAGAAAAGATGTACGCGTTGTGCGGGTCAGAGTTACACAAACGCAGGAATCAATTCGTGTTGCGAGAGAAAAAGAGAGAGAGATAGAGATAGATAGACGGGCTTTGTACACCGGAGACAGAACAAATATATCTATATACAGCGTCTACGCATGGGGATATATATTCGAGTTAGTTTATACACATATAACCAAAAGCAAAAAAAAATATGGGGGGTTCGCCGAAAGAGGATAGCTGAACACAAAAAGTCTCGCTCTCTCTCTCTCTCTCTCTCTCTCTCTCTCTCTCCCAGCACAGCTCTCGCGTAGACTTTGATCCTTTTCTTTCTGCGTGTATGCTTACGTTACGCGGGGGGTGGCGGCGCAGCTCGGGGGTTTGTGGTGGCTTGCATCGAATTTTTTATGGATATATGCGTACGCGTGTGTGTCTGTGTCTGTGTGTCTGTGTGTATGTAACACGCTCGAAAGAGCTTTACACTTTGAAGAGTTCGTTTTTCCCTCACTCGACTACCTAAGCCGGATGATTTTTCTTTCCCTTTTTTTCCCATCTGTTCTTTTTTTTTGTATTTGACCCTTCGATATTACGGCAGACGAGTCTATAATTTTTGCCTCTTTTTTTATCTTTACCTTTGAGTTATAGTCGCTTTGAAACCACAGCTCGGAAACCCATAATTTCGACGGTATGAGGCAAACCGTCAGTTATGTTTAAATAGATACCCGACAGATGAGATCTTTCAGTTTATCGTTCTTCATTGTGGTTAATTTCTTATCTGGTTAATGACTAGTTAAAATTTTATACAGCAACAAAGTTGATGCATTTTCGAGATTGCAAAGAAAAATTTACCCTTTGTTCCAAAACGCTAATTTGTAATTCTCATAATGATGTCTATCAAACTTTTGATACTGCATCATTAACGGCATGGCGAATATTCTTGCACCACACAGCTTAGCCACCAATTCGAGCATTTGTCACTCCGCCGAATAGTCGCTATGAGGAGTGTGTTTATGCAACGAAGATATAAAGTATTGCATTGGATGTACAAAGAGACAATCTGTGGCTGCGCGAGTGAATAATGGTATTTTTGACGTAAAAGAAACTCAGTTTTCGATCCAGTTGTCTGTATTGCATTTTGCGTTCTTGTTTTACACTTGATGCATCATCGCGAGCGAGGAAAATTAGCGGCGCTCTCGTTTTTTGTGCGACAACAATAATCGCAGCGAAATCGCGCGCGCGTGTAAAGTGAGAGCTCTCGTCGACGCTTGGAAAGTCTTGACTGCGTGCTTTTTTTCAGTACGTTTTCAACCTTTTTAATCATTCTCTCGTTCTCTCGCAAACTCTGTGATCTTTGCAACGATATAAATACCATTTTAAATGTTCGTCAATTTTTATTGCCACTTACTGAAAATTCCAGCCCGTATAAAGGCTCCACAGCTAAAACTCATCATGCAACATATTTCCGCTTATTACTGTCGAATTTTCATCCCCAAGACAAGTTTTTTCTTTCTCTCTCTCTCTCTCTTTTTCTCTTCGGGTGACTCCTGAAACTCTCAAGTCTGTATTTGTACTGCTGCTTCATGCTCTTGACACATATTTTTTTTTCAACATGCTTTTTTCTCGCTCTCTCCCTCGCGCGCCCTAGTCGTTACGTGTGCACCGCAATTTTATGTACTTTTCGCTTGTTCGTGCCTTCGCCATTCTTTGCTAATTAGTTATCGAGCTTTTTTTCTGCCAAACTTGTGATTTTGCAGCTTTAAAGCACTCGCGCGCGCGTGCGGCGGTGGTGGTGACGGCGTTTGCCTCGAAAGTTATATTAATACTCGAGTCAAAATTGTCATTTATATTTTCTCGTGCTCGCGTGTACGTGCAACGAAAAATTCTGGATACCAACCCCATTCGAGTGTGCGCATGTAGATCCTGAAAGTATATACGTAACGCACGTAAAATCTGAAATTCGAAGCGCAACGTACGTATACGTCGCTAGCAAAATTAACCGCTGGAAGGTATTCCGTATTGTGATACCACCGACTTTTGAAAAGAATAATAATGTTGTTTGAGCTCAAAAGCTTTTCGTTTAGTGAATAAAAACGTTGAGAGAGAGAAAGAGGAAAAAAAGCAAAATTGTTGCTTCAAAAGAGCCCACTTGCACGAGTTTCAGGGAAAAAGTTGATTGTGTTATTTAAAGAGACATATGCACAACAAATTGCTACGACTGAATTATTAATGTAAGCTCGGAGCTTTTTGATTCAATATCTTATGTCAGTGAATAACTGCGCGAAAATATACACGACATCAATCAAAGAACAATTTTTCATCCTTGCGTATAATAATAGCTTCTTCTTCTTCTGTCTTTTTTTGTCGTGTACGTATCTCGCGTAACTTCGACGCTATATTTACGGAGCTGCACGAAAAAAAGCGTTATTATATCTTGCTAAAGTGGCATGGTTAACTGCCTTGTACACAGTCAATTTATTATACTTAATTTTTTTTCAATCGATGCGTCGGCATTATTCTCCTTCTCTCTCGCTCACGATATTAAGCGACGCGTATATAGTCTACACGAACAGGAGCTGAAATAATTAATCATCATTCGTCGCTATTGGCGAGAGCAAAAAAAAAAAATAAGGAGAAGCTGCAGTCAAGTTGGGTATTATAATTACCAGAGCGTATCGATTGAAATGGACGCACTGCAGCAGCCCATAGTACGGAGAGAGGAGCTGGGCTGTACTTATCTTTTTATCCTATATATATCTTATAATGAGTTTTTCATCGTGGCTCTCTCTCTCTCGCTCTGCGGCTTGATCTTTTTCAGCTGAGGCTTTATATAAGAATCCGTTCGATTCTTCGTGATACATAGCTGACTTATATACTGCGGCATATATCGAAGGTCAAACTAGCAGAGAGAAAAAAAATGACTGACGAAAATAAAGTAAGCAATTTTTCAAAGGTCAACGTGTCTCGAGCGAGCACGTGCCCATATACAAACATACACGCGATGTATATGCTACTGCTAACTGCAAGCTCACACCGAGGCCTGAAAATTAATCGAAAAAAAAAATTGTCATCGCGCAGTGCAGCACGTGATACGAGTTTGGGATGTGTATAGGAAGAAAAAATATATCTCGAGCGGATCAGGCCAACACCCCGCTGGACATTTGAAATTATTCTTTTCCTATAGGCTCTCTCTCTCTCTCTCTCTCTCTCTCTCTCCCTCGTGTGCGCTATAGCGAGCCTCGTTTTCCTATCTACCTTGTGTACGTCTCATCCAGACGTAGGCACGTGCAGCCTTTGAGAAAAGAGGGAGTCTCGAAGGATTACATCACACAGCCGCGCGCCACCACAGCAAAAGAGATCAAAATTTAGGTCCTCCTCCTCCGCTGCTGCTACTACTACTCCTCCTCCCTTTCTTCGTCTCTTTTCTTCTCGATATTTCATTCTTTTGCAATTTCAATAGCTTTTTGAAGCTACTACTTATACCGCTCGTAAAAGGTGTTGAAAGAAGAAGAAAAAAGAACTAGCTTCTTATTCCTGTTGTTTCTCTCTTTCATACCGATAAATAGGGAAAACCATTTGTAGTTTCTTTCTTTCCTTTTTTTCCGCTGATGAATAAAAACTCTCTATAAAATGAAAAATATTTATCATTTTTAAAGGGCAAGGTCACGACAAAAATCATATAATTTCAATGGATTCAGTCGTTTCCAAATTTACTTTTTTTTATTTTAAAATGATCAATTTCAGGCATAGTTTGTTAGAAATATCTAGGGTTCTGAAAATTCGCTAAACCAGTTACGAAGATCTTTGAGATACGCGATTAATTCGATCCACAAAATGAGAGTAGCTGTCGGTCAAAATATCACAGAGTCAATGTTATTTTTAGTTTCTGACTTGGATCGCGAAAAGTGATCCCGTGTACAGGCAACGATCGGTCAAAACTGTTATAAAAATGGATATAGATTTTTGGTCAGTGTGTGACGCGCGCGAACTTTATATAGAGCCGGCGTAATGCCGCTTTTAGAAAACCTCTCATCTATCATGCACGAGATAATGCTCATATAAGACTGTCGAAATATCACATTTATACTGAATACACACACACGAGCCGCGAGTTTACGAGTTCGAGCTCGTAAAGGTGTGTGTGTGTGTTTGCAATGGATGATGGTGGTGCTATTTTGAGTAAATTTCGGGCGAAAAAGTCGTTGGCGAAATTTCAATGACAGCATTTACGATGAGAGCAGCATCAAAAGTTTAGGAAGGCACGGGAAAGCAAAAGGAAGGAAAAAAACTATGGATTTTATGTGCGATCGCTGACACGATTCCGAAAATGCAATGGTGCAACGACAAACCATCGCGCGCGGTCGGGGTAATAAAACAAAGTCGAAACGATCTGGAACGAACGAAAAAAAAAAAGTAAAATAAATTTCCAACGAAGCGAGACTCACGGTGTCACGCGGTATATATATGGAGGAGAGAAAATCTTGGCGCGAGAAAAAATGAACTGTCGATAAATGATGGATAATACGTGCATTATCAGTGTGACAGCTCTGGTCGCCGCCGCCGCGAACGAGAAGAGAGAAGGGGGGTCTCGATGCTACGTAAAAAAAAATAAATAAATAAATAAAGATTGCATACGCGGACAGGGGGTGAGAGCTAGTCGCAAAAATCTCAAAGTTACGTGTGGGTATATAGAGGGCTTGAAAGGGCCGCATGCTCGAGCTTGCGAATGCGCGCCACGAAAGAGAAGAGAAAGATAGTGAGAGAGAGCGAGAGAGCGAGAGTGAGGTGGGTATATAAGGAAGTACATATATCCGAGCCGCCGTGAGGGCATATATACACACACAGAGGAGGGATGTGGTAAATGAGAGGAGGCGAGAGAGGGAGAGAAGGCGCCAATTAATTAAGATTGCTTGGGGACGATAGCACTCGGTTCGACGTCTCCCTGTATAGTAGCATGTATGTATGAAGCTGTATGTATGTGTACACATGGGCGCAAGCTCATACACACACACACACGTGGAAAGGTGTGCAGGTATAGATCAATAGGTTTGACGCTGCTGGCCTGATGAGAGCCTATGTATATAACACAACACATTCACATACATAAGTATTTTACACACGCACACGTAGACACGTGTCAGGAGGTGCGCGCCTGCGACCATATAATATATGGAACGGGCTGCGCTACTGGTTTCTCTCGTTGCGGTTTTACCCATTGCTCCGGGCGTTTGCCCCTTTTTAACGAGCTCTACGCACTTTTCTACTCTTTCATGTCATGAGAAATCGATCGATGTAGTAGCAGTAGTAGTACGCGACGCGAAAAGGCGTGTTACATACGTTATAGATTTTCCCGCGCGCCGACTTTTATTCATATTTACAGCATGATGATTTACGCGTATTACACGCGTATATATTGATGTAATACAAATTTATCGTTTTTTCGCATGTGCTGCGCAGTGCTGCGGCGTCGGAGGTGGCGCGTCCACGGCACCACAACCAAGCCAGCTGCTGGCCACTGGATCCAACAACCTCGGGGCAGCCGTCAGCGCCCCAAGGCCCGCCAGCAGCATGCAGGACCCAGTACTCGAGGACATTCTCCAGGTGAGGCGCAACAAAAAAAAGAAAAGAGAAGAGTGTCGAGTCGACAGTTTTTCTTCTTTCTTATACATTTTTTCTCTCTGTCTGTCTCTCTCTTTTTTATATCTCAATTTTTTTTTCTAATATATTACCTCTAGCTTGACTTTTTGCGTTTACCACAATATCAGCTCCGATAATCTCGTCTGTCATATTCAAATTCAGCATCTCTCATCATAAAAAAGCCGATCGCATATATATAACAATACACGCGCGTCTACGAGAGCTTCTACGTTCATCATATATATAATATTAGCTTTCCAAGAGTTAGAAAAGATATAGTGCCTTGAGATGTGCGCAGCTCTCCACGAATGCATCGTAATTTTTTTTTATATACACTGTTAAAAATATATTATCATAGAAATTGGTGTAATTTGAATTAAATTTGAAAAAAGTAATGATTCATTAAACTTGAATCTTACATTAAAATACGACGCTAACTTCGTTAACATTACCAATAATGTAGGCTATGCTATGACTTATATACAATTATTTTCACTTTGCTACTTGCGGATTTACAGATATAAAGGTACTCGCCATCTAGTGGTAGAGTCTGGCATTAATAATCATTTAATTTCTTAAAGCTCTTATCGAGGATTAAGATAAAAAATAAATCAGTACTAAAACATTCATTTGCTATCAAAATGTTTAAATTTGAGTATGAAGTTGAATCTTGTTTGTTTATTTTTGTTTTAAAATTGATGTATATGTACTTAAAATTAATTTGCAACGAAAATTTCTTGTAATAGTATACCTTAAAAAATGCAATAGTGCTTACATTAAATTTAATGCCATGATTTCATATTAAATCTGCATTAAATTAAAGATTATTTTTAACAGTGTACATATAATAAAAAATTAGCGTTAATGCGGTTCTTATTCACTTATACAAAAATATTAATTCATTTCAACACCTCTCAAAGATTTGCACCTATAATCTCGCACGCTTCCATTTTATCACGACGTTTACAAAAGTCTAGCTTTTTTATTCGATCTGCAATCACACATGGTCAGGTGCACCATATCGTTTTGACGAAACTAATTGTTTTCGGCGCATTTAAGTGTGCTTGCGCTTCGCGAATCAATGAAAGCAGATAGAGTTAAAAAATACTGAAATATCTGCCAACTCGTTTTTTCCCTCCTGTAATTGTCTGACGATCGGCGGGCAGAAAATTAAAATTATACAAATTCGCCAAAGCCAGCCTTTACAGTACCACGAGTAAAACTATTTCACGCCCTTCGCGCGTGTACAAAAACTACTACTACAACAGCAACTACTACTATCGCTACTACCACACGGCTGTACGGTATTTTGGGCCCCTCGTTCAGACGTCACCCCCCCGTGCACTGCACTCTCGAACGCGCCGCGCGGCATACTCGAGAGCAGCTGCTATAGCTGGTGCTATAGGTGGTGGTGGCGTTCGGAGCTTGTCTCCGCTGCTGCGAACACCACTCGAAGCTTTGTTTGTAATAAGTTTAATTGGAGTGTACGCGCGGGGGTGCGGCTCTCTCTCACTCTCGAGCTTTTCATTGAAAACTATTGCGCGCGAAGAGAGTATTATAAGCAGCAGCCATGTGGTAGTAGCGCTGCGCTCTATATGTATATATGGTCGTGCTCCGGCAGGCCAATCCGCCGCAGCCAACTTATTTTGTATAACGTACGTAATAATACTGGGCAGCAACTTTTCTGCATCGCGGGCGCGCGTACGGATATACACGCGTGTGCGTTCGTATATGATACGCGTGAATAAGCTCGCGACCAAGTTTTAATCCAACGATAAATCGCGCTGAAAATTGCATACATACAAAATTTATACGGAAAAGCTGATACTCTGATTAACGCGAGAAATTAAAAAAGCTCGCGCGTCTGTGTGTGGATCGACGAAAAATGAAAAGATTACTGACCCCCGTGTCCCCCCCTTGTCTTGTCTGTCCCCATGGCTCAAACCCGCAGCAAATGCAAGACACGGAGCGGAGTCGCGCCGATCTGGAGCGCCAGCACGCCGAGGTACAGCACCATCTGCGCGAGAAGCTGGCGGGCCGCTACCAGGGCCCGGAGTCGGTCGAGGCGCTCCAGTCCAAGATACGCGAGCTCGAGAAGAAGACGGAGCTGCAGCAGGTGCGCCAGGAGGAGCTCAGCCTCGAGCTGACGAGCTTGAAACGAGCCCGCAGTCGGGGTCCAAGTGCCCTGAGCCATGCCACGCAGCAGCAGCAACAGCAGCATATCATCGCGAGTAGTAGTCAGCAACAAAGTAGTAGTATCGGCGGCAGTGCGGCGCTTGGCTGTCATCAAGCGCCGCATCATCATCATCATCATCTGCATCATCAAACGATGCCGGGCATGGCCACGGCCACCTGGCCCCCTGCTGGCTCAGAGATCGATCGGCTCATGGCTAAAATCGAACTGGACAGGTATCGCACGTACGGCAATATAATTCTAATCTCTCTAACTATTATATTTGTACACTTCTAGCCCAATGCGCGGCGCAGTTTATATATTTATAATCACGAGTCGATTGCGTTGTACCTTGTTTTGTGTTGTGTGTGTGGCATTGTGCAGCGCGACAATTGCCCGAGCGCAATGCATAACGTGAAATATTAACGGCCCGAAGGCGATACGTAATGATCCATACGATAATTATGCTCGCGCGAGCTAGTTTACATATAAACACACACACACACGCAGAGAGCTGTAATTATATACACGTTGCTGCGTTTAGGCAGACGTTTAGCTGCTATTATATTACATTATATAACCCTTGTACATAATGTTAACCAACATACACGTATACACACGTACTTACACACGCACACAATGCAAACAATTAACAGTCGGTATACACAGTATATATATAATAATAAGATAATATAATAAATCCACCGATGCAGTTTTGCGAGATCCTTGGCGTATGTAGTATATAAAACAGGGAGGGTTG
>CACVKI010142350.1:0-75456 GCA_902732785.1 Trichogramma evanescens | reverse complement strand
GTAAAATACGCTCGGCGAGGGCATGCACGTATTATACACAAAATACAGGCTTTTCCGCGCGCTACCAACACACAGCTCCGCTATATATAATATCTAGCCGGCTGAGATCGTGCTTTTATTCGAGCGAGCTAGCTTGCGCGAAAGAGCCAAGTGCAGAAGCGAGCGAGCGAGCGAGCCCACCACCCCGATCGGCTCTCGCACTCGCTCGCTCGCAATAACATCGCGCACCGTATTAACCATTCTCGCTGCCTGCGCACATATACACAGCAGACTCGACGTTTGCAAACGCGCTATCAAACAACTTAAACTACGTACACGAGCTTGAGCTTGTCTTTTTGGCGTAATTCGTTACATATATTATATAAATATTTTCAAGCTTGCTATTATAGATAATTATTACATGCGAACATCGACAGACATTTATTCATACTCGTCGAACGATATCAAATTCATTTCTTTCGTTTCGAGCGGGGAGTCAAATTACGCACGATTTTCGTTTAAAGCTCGCCTCTCTCCTATAATGAAATTGTAAAATCACTCGAGGACGCGCGGCCGAGGACACAGAAGTAATGGCAAAAGTGTTCTCAAAGTATACACCATTACACATCTGCCGCGCGCGTACTTTTTGATTATAATACTTTTATTCTCGTCTCTCTTTCTCGCGGTACCTATAATACGTATACGCGTTCAGCTCGCAAGCTCAAGCTTGCGCGAGATTCCTCAGCGAGTTGCAGTTTTACCGCGGCAGCATGTGGAAGGGGGGGGGGGGGGCTCGAGAGCGCGCGCGAAAAGTGGTTCTGCAAGATACACTCGCGCGGCTAAGCCCGCGTATATAGAAAGAGAAAAGTTTTGTATCAGCTATTATAACGTCGACGACGACGGAAAATGCGCGCGCGCTGCCGCGGGTCGCGAGTTGCAGTGATTAAAATGAAGTTTCTGAATCTCTCTCTCTCTCGCTCTCTGCGCAAGCAAAGTTTTTTTTTTGTAATTTCTTTCTCGTTCGAAATATGATATATAGTTGCGCCACTTGCTGCTGCCTTGCACAAGACGCAAAAAATATAAAAGAAAGAGAACGAAGAAAATAGCAATATCATCGAATGTGCTTTCGAGCTTCGGTGAGAGCTTTATATTTCTCGTACTAGATGCAGCCTCCGCGCGGCTAACGTACCGTTGTTGTTCGTGGGATTACCTCGCGAATTTATAATTTGTAAAATTATGTATACGCACGCGAAAACGACGAATTAATTCACGCGCACGGATCCGAAAATATTATTATAACGCGCCCGTATCCGTGCGTACGATCTTCCTTTCGCACTCACGAACGAATACGTATATATAGTCGCAACGAAAACTTGTACCTTATACAGTGTTCTGCAGTTTAACGGCGACGTGTAAAATTTTTTGTTGTCGTCGTCGTCGCGTTGACCGAAAAGCATATTAAATCTATCGCCTCCGGTGGTGGTTCGTGCACCCAAAGACTCTCATTAGCAGCTCTGTAGTCTCTCTCTCTCTCTCTCCCTACATATATACACACTAGTATCGCTCGTTAGAAAGTGCAGTTAGTCGCAGAGTCGCATAGCTCGACACACATATATACACACACATAATGTACAAAATAGTGGCTCATATTAGAATAAACATAACTTTCGCCATATAGCAATACCTATTTCGCTGCAACACATATACCATTCGAATACACACGAGTTCTCTGTAATAAACACGCCGTGTAGAGTTTTTAGCCTATTTTAAACAACGTAGATGTAGGATTATTATAGACATAGAAGTATTTAAATATATTATAAGTATATTTATACATTATACACCCACTACGAAGAAGGGCATATTTATATGTACACATGCCCAGCAAATATCGCTGCGTACGTGTATCTCTCTCTCTCTCTCCCTCTGTTAAACTGCATAAGCCGCCGTCGACGACGACGACAAAGCGACGAAAAAAAGTTATACCCAGCGAGCGAGAGAGAGACACGAAAAATAGGTCGCTGCTGGAATAATATTTCTAACTCTCTCTCTCTCTGAACGCGAGCGCTACATGTGCACACGTAACATGTACTGCACATTGGCTCTGGAGTTTAACACCAACAGCGAAAAAACTTAAACACAGCGTAAGTACGCGGGCTCTCTCTGCCTATGTGCCCAACCCTTCGTTTGGCATATTGTTATCGTTGCGTACACGAGTGCGCAGTGCAGCCCTTGCTACGCTAGATTTACGTTTTTCTTGCGGAATTAAATACTCACGAGCCGGTGTACAACTACGTGTGTGGATATACACATACGATAGTTTTAGGCTCTGACTAGAGAGAGAGAAAGATATATATGCAAAAGCTCAGTGGGTTATAATTGTATAAGTACAGCAAAAACACACCTTTATCATATTATAGACACACACACACACTCGCGTTATACGTCTATCAGCCTATAATTTCTGTATTGTATATGGCTGAATTCGTATAATCGCGCGATATATATAATTAATAATGACGATATTAATCGGTGGCGCATCGGTGCTGGGCGTTTTTTTTTGTTTGTTTGTGTAAATCGGGTGTGCAGCAGTAGCGGGAGGATACTGCACGATCTCGATCACATGCGTAGCGGCGGTGTCGTGACGACGCAGCAGCCATCCTCGATAAGCCAAAACGTGCTGAGATCGAGCGCGGAAAATTTGTCGAGCCTCGTTCAGCATCAGCATCTGGGACACAGCCACGTACGTATCTATGATCGAAAAAAATTTCTCTATATGGCCCTTTGACTATCTCCCTCTATAATATACGTATATTTACGCAATTACTTGTGTGAAGCATGCTTTATTGTGGTATTTACTATTATAATCGCAGTAATATTGGTATCTGTGTACGGAAATTTCGCGCGCTCTCGACGGGTTTTTTAATCTCTATCTATCTCTCTATCTATCTCTCGCTAACTATTTCTGAGAATCTATCATACACCGCGAGCCTCGTAACTATATTACACAGGATAAGTGGCGCATCATTGTAATAACGAAAAAAAAAAAAAGGATCCACACAATTTTCTTTATTGAATCTTGTATCGCCATGGAATTTTATCGATCATGGCCGCCGCAGTTAAATTATTACCCGAATAAATTACCGATGCAAATCGTTTCGAGGACTGCGCGTCGCGCGGGCAGTCTATATAATGTCGCAGCTCCGTGAGCGCGCCAGCGCATATCATTTAGCGGCAACGAGGTGTATACATTGTATATAATATATATGACATCTGTTGTGTACGCGCGCGCGGCTTTAATTTGCTCGCTGCTATACTACTGTTGCTCGACCGAGCTTTTCCGTCGATATGTACACAATGTATACACTCCATCAGATTTTATCTCACGCATTCGAAGATGGAATATTGCGTTGCGTAAAATCGCATCACCTTTAATGTACGTAATATCGAGAGCTTTCTCTGCGTGTCGTTCGATGTGCTCCGCACGTTCATTTTTTCACTCGGAGCATCAGGTCGCGATCGGATCGTCGTTTCTCCAGCTGTGCTCGCAGATATTTTTGCACTTTCGCCGCATGCGTATCTAATCAGGCTCGATGTACGATCGTCGTTAAGCTTTGTTTTTCCTGTAAATCTCTCCGAGCAACTGTTTCGAAAACTTTAATTCACTATATCTCGCTAATAAAGTTTGTTTTGTTTCATTCCGATATCGATCTTTTTTCCTTCTCTAAATCCAAACAGAGACTACTTTTGGTATTCAATATTTTTTAAGCTCCTTCTTCTTGCTACAAAGTTTAACTAAAAATGTTGAAATATTTTTCGAGGCAGGTACTATGTATCTAATCTCCTTCTTAATTTTCTAATTAACCACGGCATGAATCGATTGAAACTTGAATTTTTGATCTTGCATAGTAATTTGTTTTTATTTTCCATAAAACCCAGTATATAATGCATTGTTTGATTCGTATTTATTATAATCTTACTTGTAAGCTCGTCCCCTGGTATTTTGATGTGTACCTTCAGTATTCATATTGAAAATTCATCGCGTAGAAACGTTGATTCATTATCATTATCATCTTCATCGTCATTATCATCGATATCATTCATCTTCATCAACTTTTTGTTGTACTCGAATAAATGTTCCAACGAGTAGTAGTTTTGGCTACCCTCCGAAACGATCTTCATTACATATTCCCCTACTAATCGATGTAACAATTTGGTATACATATCATCTTTCATCTGTAAAGTCGTTGCTTCTCTCTATATATCTGCATTATCAATTTCAATGGACTCTCTCCTCTGTCGCATTGTGGTGCTGCTGCATGCGCGCCAGAAATAAGTCTGAATAATATCTCGAACATTATTAATAATGTAACGTATGGACGGGGGTGTGACCGAAAAATCTTAGTACCCTACGTGTCAATCGCCGATGCCGTTAACGCCGATGCTGCAGCATCAGCAGCAGCAGTCGAGCTGCACGTCTCAAACGCCGAACGGGCCGTTATACCACTGCAGCGACCCGATCCCACCAGCGCCCTCGTCCGCACTACCGAGCAGTCAGTCTCATCCCGCGTTTCAGCAGACCAGCAGCAGCAGCGGCGGCAGCGGCGCAGGTCTGACGTCGTCGATCCTCAGCAAGCCTTACCAGGACATCGTGCCGACGCACAGCAGCCTCGTGAACAAGTCGTCGATACTCGGCGGTGGCGCCGGTGGTCATCATCCGACGCTCACGCACGCCCCGCACAGCGTCAGCGTGAGCAGCAGCTACCAGGAGAGCTATCCACACACCCACACGCAGTCGTCGTACGCGTCGCACCTGACGGGGGGCACCGGCGCGGGCGGCTCGTCTTCGGTGGCGCAGATTCACGCGGCCGCCAGCTCGCATCATCATCAATCGGCCGCGCTCGGTCCACATCATCACACGTCGACGGCCGCGGCGGCGGCTACGGCGGCGGCTTCGTCCTACCTCAACAGCCAGAGCGGCTTGACGCATCACCAGCCCACGGGTGGCCTCGCGACTCAGAGCTACCAGCTCCCCGGTACTCAAACGCAGGTACGTTAACTCTCAATTTTTCACTCTCGATACGATTTTTAACTTTTTGTTCTCTCTCTGTCTCTCTTGCACAGAGCACGACGTATCCAGACCTGCCGATGACGTCGCTACCGAACAGCAGCAGCAGCCTCTTGACCGGGGTCAGCAGCTCGATACAGGTGCCGACGAGCTACAGCAGCGCCCTGATCGGGCCCCACAATTACACGTCGCTGGTGAGCGGCGGCTCGTCGAGTCTGCCCTCGAGTCTGCCCTCGTCCGGACTGCCGGCCTTCTCGAGCTCGTCCTATCTGGGCAGCACCACCGGTGCCGGCCATCATCTCACCAGCAGCGTGCCCCAATCGGTGCTTCCCTTCTCCACGGCAACGACCAGTAGTACCTTCTCCACGGCGCCGGCCAATACCTTCTCCACGGTTGGGACCAATGCCTTTGGCGCCTCGGCCGGAACCACTGGTGCGTATACGCATTCTGCTGCATTGCAGACTTTTTATCGCGTTATTATATACGCATCGGTCGATTTATGGACGCTTTATATATTTTTGCCTTGACTAACGGCGCGCACCTCCCTCGGCATACTAATGTGTGGCATTATAAATGTGTGCGCAGGATCGACGGGTATTCTGCAGACGCTGGGCGATCCTCTGCAGGCCATGCAGCAGCTCTCGGTTCAGTCGCAGGTGAACCAGCTGCAGCAGCAGGCGATCATCCAGCAGATCCAGCAGAGCTTGAGGACGAGCTCGCCCACGCCGACGCCGGGTGGCTCGGCGGCCGCCGCCGCAGCGGCAGCCATAGCCGCCGGCGTCGGGACGCATCACAGCGGCTACCTGAGCTCCGCGTCGACGCGACAGATGCCCAAGCTGCCGTCGAGCATACTCGGTGGCCCGAGCGGGACGAATCCGCTGGACCGGCTGAGCGCCGAGCCGAGCCACCTGCTCGACGGCCAGGTCGACATGCTCGACATACCGGGCAAGGGCCGCTGCTACGTGTACATAGCGCGCTTCACCTACGAGCCGTTTCAGCACTCGCCCAACGAGAACCCCGAGGCCGAGCTGCCCGTCCAGGGTGGCGACTATCTGCTGGTCTGGGGCCAGCCCGACGACGACGGCTTCCTCGACGCCGAGACCCTCGACGGCAGACGCGGCCTCGTGCCGGCCAACTTCGTGCAGAAGCTCGTGGGAGACGATCTGCTGGAGTTCCATCAGGCCGTGCTGGGACTGCGCGACGTCGACGACGCCGTCTCGACCAATATTCCACAGGTATCCGTCCGTCCGCGCATATACCCACCCACACCCACGCGCAGGGTATACTGATATACTACTACTGCGCCCCGACCGATATACGAATATTTTATATATTTATATACTTTTCTTTCCTGTGTTTTTTTTCTCTCTATACACGTATGTATACGAGCGCGTTGCCAAAAATTATGCTCGACAAAATTGGTCTTTTTTCGGGTGATTCGAGTGAAAAGCACCTCGCGGCAATTTGGCAGCGTCGGAGTTCGAATAGTAAAAAAAAACTCGGTTGCCAATCTCTCTTTCTCTCTCTTTTTGTTGTACAACCTACCCTTAAAACATGCATACGTAATTCCTCATGAATACACACGTACTCACCACCACCCCCCTCACTGCGAGCGCGCGCACGATGCGCAATAATGCATATTTTTGATTTGTTTTCTCTCTCTCTTTCTCTCTCTCTCTCTCTCAATCTATCTATCTCACGGCTGAAATTTTTTTTCTCAACACAAAATATAAAATATGCGCAATATATATATAGACAATCATTACTATTATCTAAGTTCATACAAAAGTGATTCTCTGGTGATTCATATACGGCTGGGCTTGTGTGCTTCAGTGTTACTTGCAGGACATTGATTTAGAATTAGCGGCGCTGGAGGATCGCGATCGGCAGGTGCAGCTGTCGGCCTACGCGGAACTCGACAGCATCGCCGAGGAGGACGAGACGGAGCCGCCAGGTACGTTCTGTTGCGCCCCGTTTTACTTAATAATCTCGATGGGCAAACGAAAGGTGTCCTTTCTTTTATCCGCTTTGAAAAAAACCTTTTTTTTTCGTTAATTTTATCGCAGGTATGCTTTGTATTACGTTGTTCAATATTTTTGAAATTATTCTGGATGTTATTTTTCTTTAACGACTAATTCGAATATAGGTGTAGCATAAGCTGTACGAATTTTACTTTTTCCACACAACGTTTCGGGCATAATCTCTTACAATTTTATCAAACGAGCAGCTCTTATGCAAATTAGTCCGTTTCGTTGTGTCTGTGTATATGGCATTCAATTTCCGAAGCAGCGACATAATTACCGAAATATCGCGCGTTGCACTCGCGCGACTTCAATTGCACTCAATGTTAAGTGAAAACTTTTATTTTCTCGACGAGTAGTACGCGCGGCAGATGTACTACACAGCGAGCTTCGGTTGTTCGCACTTTGTGAAAATATAATTGCTCGCTAATTTTCTCCGACTGAAAAACCGGTCGATAACGCGCGAATGTTACGATAAAAATAAAAACAAACGCGTTAATCGATAAAATCGATGCGACGAACCGATGTAAACACATTGTTCGCGTTTTTACATATATAGTTGTATTCATGTTTTCAATATATGATGTGGAATGCCGCTACTCTGTTGATTATGGAAAAAAAACTGTCGCACACTTGACTGCAATAAATAATATATTCGTTGTGTCGAGCATTGCTCGACGAGCTAGCCGAGTTTCGATTATTATTAGCTACAGCGTAGGCCTACCTTGTTTTGTTTTATCGATTCCGTTTCTTGTGATCCGTGTGATGATGAAGAAGTGTGCCTGTTTTCGGACCTAGTTCCCGCGCCGCAGCACCTGACGCTCGAGCGCCAGCTGAACAAGAGCGTGCTGATCGGCTGGACGGCGCCGGACAATCCGCACCAGATCGAGTCCTATCACGTGTACGTCGACGGCGTGCTCAAGGTCACCGTCAAGGCCACCGAGAGGACGCGCGCCCTCGTCGAGGGAGTCGACTCCAACAGGGTGAGTAATCGAGCTACACATAATTGCGTGTCATATCTCTGTGTGGCATCGTTAAAAAGTGCTTCCGTGCATCCGCTTTAAATATATTGTTAACCGTGTGCGAATCGTTGTTCTGTTTTCTGCTCGTTGTTTTGTCGAACGCCAACGAATCCGATAAACAATACATATATAGCGAGGACATTTGTACGGACAGCCCCATCGGATAAGCGTGCGCTCGGTGACGCACTCGAGGCGGACGTCGCGCGACGCCGCCTGCACCATGGTCATCGGCAAGGACGTGCAGATCGGGCCCACCGCCGTGAAAGCCAGCAACGTCACGGCCACGTCGGCGGTGATATCGTGGCTGCCGAGCAACAGCAATCATCAGCACGTCGTCTGCGTGAACAACGTCGAGGTGCGCACCGTCAAACCGGGCGTCTATCGCCACACGATCACGGGCCTGGCGCCCTCGACCATCTATCGGGTCACGGTCAAGGCCAAGAACCTGAGGGCGACGCACTTCGAGGACCAGCAGGTGCGCGCGGCCAACGATCAGGCCTGCCACGTGCACTTCAAGACGCTGCCCAAGGGACTGCCCGATCCTCCGGTCGATATCCAGGTTTGCGCCTAATTTCCAAAGCTTCGCCTGCCTTTTTTATTATATAATAAATGTATATTGTTATTTATACGTCGATGACGATCTATGATGATAATGATATACATTGCGCCTGCGCGCGCGGCCGGGGACACGTGCAGTACGTGTCCCGCGGAGATTCGTGTTGCGCGACGCACTCGATGACGACAATCACGATTGCAATATTTATAAAAAACACCGAGTTATTATTATATACCTTAGCTCGTCGAGGCGACGCGCAACGTCTCTCACTTTTGCCAGCGCTGCATTTTTTATAAATATATATATGACCGAGCGCTTCGAAAGTTTCCAACGAGATTCGTAATTCACCGGCGGGGGTCGTTGCACCGCGCGCTTCGACGTAATACTGAAATATATGCGCTCCGACGTACTATAGTACGTATACACTTTATATCATTTGCTTGATTGCCTTCGTTGAAGATAACGTTACTGTAATTTTTTTCGAAGCATATGCTTCCAGTCACGAAAGCTATATACTACTACTATACACGTATAATACGGCTACAACGGGTACATAGAGCGCAGTGCTCGAGCTGAAAATGCAGGGCTGGCAAAAAGCCGATATATTACACGCGACAAGCAGCAGCAGCAGCAGCAACGCGTCTCTCTTAGATGTTTTCCATTATTATATATTCTTTAAAGGAGTCTCAATGACACAATGTGCACACTGTTTTTTGGCTTTTGAATTTTTTCTCTGTCTTGTATTCTAACGTTATTCTCCAAACTTATCATATAGCGATTCAAGGATCGGGTTCGGTTTGGGTGTCGAACTTTCCAAGCTTTATGGATGACTTAGAAAATAAATACTTTGAAAAGTACTAAAATTTTGATAGAATTTTTTTTTTATAAAGTAAAGTCAGAAGCTCAGATTTTGACCAACCTTTCGTAACGATTAAAATTAAATTTTTCCAAGATTTTTAAAAAAATGAAGACCATTTTAACGATTGGAAATTTTCATAAACAAAGTTTGATTTTAGTATCGACGAATATTTTTCTCTACGATGGATATGGTAAAATATTGCATGCATTATTTTCTATACTTTTTTCCCTCTACTTCTTTCTTTCGTGCATTTAGAGACCTGCAATGACTATGAAGCGACAATGTGTTTGCGCAATGATTACGAGTATACAGATGCAGGGCTCTAAAGTTAGAAAATCAAAAAAAGCGTAGCTCATGAAAACACCAAGAATATCTAAAATTAATTAACCATTTATAACCTTTCAGAGAGTTGAACGATAAACGATATATAACTAATTTTAGATAATTCTCATCCTAGTTATACATTGATATAATGAAAGCTTTTTTGTGACATTAACTGCAATTATTTTTAGCACCATTTCAAACTTTCCTACCACACAAAATCACTTTTCAAATAATTATATAGTGTATATTGTTGAGAGGTAGTACTCGAAGTACTATGTGCGAAAAAGTGATCTGTCTTGCTTGAATAAATGTAAAATCCGAATTGAAAAATCCGCTAATTGGCATTAAAATGAAATTTCCAAATGAGAGGAAAGAGAGATAAAAACAACAAAATGAATAAAGATCGTTATGATAAAATCCTTACGCGTATGTGTGTGTATGTGTACGAGTGCGTAAAAGAGAAAGAAAGAGAAATCGATGTGGCAGTCGAAGCTCGATAAAAAAACAACCTTAAGCTTAAATCCGAATGGTGTAAGAGAGCCAAGGGCCCGGCCATAAGGCGTTTGGGGCTCACTCATTTGAGCGGGTATCTGTGACTCAGGTGGAGGCTGGACCGCAGGACGGCACTTTGCTAGTCACCTGGCAGCCTGTTGCCCTACACGGTTCGGCAGTCACCGGCTACGCCGTCTACGCGGACGGCAAGAAGGTCACGGACGTCGACAGTCCCACGGGCGATCACGCGCTCGTCGACATACACAAGCTGATGGGCCTCAATCCCAAGCACATCACCGTGAGGACCAAGAGCAGAGAGAGCCAGTCGAGCGACAGCTGCGCCACCGCGATACCCTGCAGCGTTCTCAGAGGTGAGTCATATAATACTCGATCATTCATAAAACTTCGATCTTCTTCGATTCGTATAATTTCGTATAAATTTAGCACGTATTAGAAAGTAAAAGTGGGACGTGCAAAAATTATACTAACCTCGTAGATGTGGAGTTACTCATCGAACACGATGTAACGAGCCACCAAATAGTTAAAAATCATGGTACCGATTGTACCTGTAAGTGTCATAGATTATAAACGATAAAAATGAAAAGAAGATGAAATTTTTATACACAATCTTATCGATTATATTAAAGGAGATTCTCCGATGCTTAAAAATATATATATCTAGAGACTGTGCCAGGCTGCTGCATGCGCACACGGCCAGTACAGTAGTTGTATATATAGTATAGAATGGAAGCAAAAAGACCTAAAACGTTAAAGGCGAGCTCGAGGTTTATCCGACTTGCAGTCACGCAGCACACCTCTCGCGCGTTCTCATTTCCGCTCCACATCTATTTTATCAACTTTATATACTCTCATTCTCCTCTCTCTCTCTCTCTCACTCAATCTCACTGTCTCTCTTTTACTCCCCTCCTCTTTCTCTTTACTTCTCTCTCTCGAGGGAGAGGCATAGATAGAGTTTAGAGAGAGAGAGCGGCGGGCGAGAGATAGAAAATCTTAACCGAGCGTATTTATACGGTCAGAAGTGCGGAATTTTAATTGCTTTTGCCTCGGCGCTCCAGCCCCCCAACGATTAACTATGGCGTGTAAAAATTCATTTATTTTAACCGGCTAGAGTACATACACGTATGCTTGCATACATATATACCGATGCTCGCGATGCGATATGCACGTGATAGTTTTGTAAATACCGCTTCGCGCGCTAATTCAATGAATATTGAAGCGTTGATGTGTGTCTGCGCAGTTTGTGTGTGTGTGTGTGTGTGTGTGTCGGGGAGCAGTGAAGTATACACGACGCGCGTGTACATTATAGTCTACCTAGCTCGCGAACGAACGAGCGAGCGAACGAGGGACGACGACGACGAGGGCTACTTTTGTTATATACGTTCTCGCGCGCTGGCCCACTCTATAATTCATATACAATGGCACGCGCGCACGGATTAATTCGACGACAATGGCTTATTTATGGCCAGTAGTAAAGATATGATCGCGGCCTATAGATTGCATTATGCATGGTCTATTTTGCACTTAATTTTATAATAATGCGCGCCACGCGCGCGCGCTCACAATATTGCTTTACAAAGTAGAGCTCGCGCAGTTAATGAAATTGATTCGGCTCGATTGTCGGATCGAGCAAGGTGGTTTGCTGAAATATTGACTTGTACTACTTGGCTCGTATGCATAATTGATCGGTAGCGTTGCAGCTTAATTATCAAATTGTAAATTTTTGGATAGCCAATGAAAAATCATCGAAAGAAAGAAAACACACGACGAAACTTGTTTTAAATTTTATAAAATTCTTCGCATATATATACAAAGCCGAACATTTTTTATCACTTGTGGATTTACGATACTCCATCTGTTGATGATATCGAAAAGCTCAAAATCAAACATGTCTCTGAGGAGTCTCAATTCCTACGATTATCTCTCTCACTCGTTTTTCACGAACAAGTCCCACCCTATACCAAATGTCCGATAAAAAGTTTAACTAAAAACGAAATTCCGTCACGCAGGTGGTGCGATCTATCAGGCCCAGCATCAGCAGATGCATCAGCTGCCGCAAGACCCGTCGATGCAGATGCAGATGCCTCTGGATCAATCCGGAATGATGGATCCGACGATGCAGCAGCAGCAGCGCATGATGCAGCAGGGCAATATGCAGGGCAACATGCAGGTCGGCATGCAGGCTGGCATGCAGGGTGGCATGCTCAATCAGAGGTACCCGAACGCCCAGCAGCAGCAAATGCAACAGCAGCAACAGATGCAACAGCAGCAACAGATGCAGCAACAGCAGCAGATGCAGCAACAGCAACAGATGCAACAGCAGCAGCAGATGCAGCATCAGCAGCAAATGATGCAGCAGCAACAGCTCATGCAGCAGCAGCAACAGCTACCGCCGCACATGAGGCGACAGGGTCCGATGAGGGTGGACGCGCACGGTCAAACCATCATCGAGACCGACGAAAATTTGTCCGACAAAGAGATCTATCCTGGTCAAATGGGTAAGTCCTCGTTTTTTACTTATACCTGACGACCCTATATAGGCAAAAGTAGGCTTAGTTACGTATAAAAAAAACCATTTATTTCTTTCAAAGTCGGTACAATTGAGCACGTTCAATTGTCGTAAATTCAACGAAAATACTGTTGACCGTTTGTTGGAGTAAACAAGTAGTAAATGTCGGCCTGTGGTCAGACGCCGTGCTCAGCTTTCTCTCACACAGATACACTGTCACACAAACTCCCGGTGGGCAGCCGTACTTTTTTCTTTTCCAACTATACCTCTTCCAAGGTCGCTTCAATTACAATTAGCAGAAACGGATATGATCCGTGCGTCCGTAATATGTATCGACGCAAGCGACTCTCGAAGCTTCTCTTTACCCTTGAACCTATCTATCTATCTCTCGTTCGGTATCGAAGCCGCCGCCGCCGCCCCCCGCCCACTTCCACCTTCGTTCTCCCTTGTACACCCGCTATCACGGGTATACGAAATTATACTTGAATATGCACGCGCAAGCGTGATTCCCCCCGACTGTGCCAAAAACAAAAGAAATTGGGTGTTGGCATCGCGCAGGGGTACCTGAAATCACGAAAGACTCGGCGAGCGAGGCGAACTACAGCGAAGACGAGGCGGACGGCGCGCCCGGAGCCAACAACAACAACAACGGACACGCTCGACGTATCAGCGGCGATCGCGACAGTTTTTCCGGTCGCCTACCGTCCCACGATAACAATATGGGTCAAAATCCGCAAACGCCGCAACAGCAGCAGCCACCCCAGCAGCAACGTATGCATCCGCAGCAACAGCAGCAGCAGCAACAGCAACTACAGTCGCAGCAGCAACTTCAGATGCAGCAACAACAGCAGCAGCAGCAACAGCAACAGAGACAGGCTCAGGCACAGGCGCAGCAGCAGCAACAACAGCAACAGCGAGAGCAGCAGCAACGTTACGGACCTTCGGGTCAAGGTCATCCCCAGGCTCAGGCGGCAGCGCAAGGCGGCCAACAAGTCCGTAGACCTCAATCTAGCGGTCCTAGACCGCCGCCGCAGGAAGCTTATTTTGAGCAAGCGCCACAAGGTATAGCACAGTATATACTTGGAGGCTGCAACCAATGTGTAATTTTTAATGTCTTTCCCTTCTTTCTCTATTTCTCAAAATATCATTGTCTATCTCTATCAAAAAAAAAATCACATATCTGTCTCTGTCTATGATTCTCTGCTGATTTTTTCTGCACGTGTCCATTGGTCAACGACCCTCTAATTCTCTTCTCTTCCTCTACTACTAATATACATATGTTCATATACTGTCTATATAGGCCTCTTGATGAGAGATAATATCTTCATCTTGGGACAAAGCATCATCTACTTTTAAAAATATTTTTAAGTGTTCCGATTGTGTGTTGTGTTTGTTTTTCAAATATATATTCTAAAATTGACGATTTATGAATTTTTGTGCTTAACTACATATGAGCGTTATAATTCTCGAGGAAAATCATAAACTCACGAGCACAATTTCATTTTCACTCGTCGATGTGTGTCAACGCTTCCTATTTAAGTGAACATTATTAGTTCAAAACTTCTCTAACTAAATTTTTACGCTGCAACTTGCTCTTCTCTTTAATTGCATCGTGTCCTTATACTCTCGTCTATATATACTTAATAATTGCTGTTGTCGTATTTTTGCAGAAAATTTTCATGTTAAATATTCTATATTTGCCTTTTTTCTCTGATTGGAATTCGACATTGGCTGCTAATGCTATCATAAACGCAAGTGTTCTCTGTCGTAATGATCATTCACTTATATTTTCTATCTGCGCAGCATCTGAGAAAAATTTATTAAAATTATATACTCACATGAAGCATTTGGCAAAATAATATATTTTGTGTTTATGTATGAATGTTGTCGTTTCTCCTTTCCTATAATTATAATGTCGTCGTTATATAATTATGATCAAATACTGTGTTTGGAGTGTAGACTTTTTGTAAAATAAATTCATATTCAATATCGATCGAATGTTGCGCTATTGCCATGAATAAAATATGAATTTATTCTATTAATTAAAAGCGACGAGTTTTCCACATGCGAGAGCATTGCAAAAATAGCACACAACTACAAAACGTCGGTACTGGTTTGTGACACATATTTGTCCAGAATAACAAATGTATCATACACGCTCACGACTCACCAATTTGAACTTACACTGTGTTACCGATCGACTGGATTTTAAGCATTGAAAAAAAAAGTAATAATGGAAAGCACACCACCAAATGATTATATATAAATTTTAATAATTATATATAAATCCGCGTCATAATCAGTCTACCCACTTTGTGATTTTCAATGGCCATTATCTTATGTGCACGCCAGTAACTCGGCAGAGGCTTAATTATACAGCTGGTGTTGTTTGATTTGCAGGCAATCAAAGGGGAAGAGGAGGACCCATGTACAGAGGCCCTGGTCCGATGAACCAAGCCCAAGCCGGACCTCATCGCTCGCCTGCCATGCAGCAGGCTAATAAAAGACTTAGATGGTTCGTTGCTCTCTTTGACTATGATCCAATGACAATGTCACCAAATCCCGATGCCTGCGACGAGGAGCTGCCTTTCAATGAGAACGACATCATAAAGGTACTGCCGTGCGGAAATCGCATTACAAATATCACATTTCCAGTTATAGCGAAATTCGACGATATTACCAAGTTGACAATTTCTGACTTATAATACGATATGATGTATAAAAGGTTTTTGGAGACAAAGACGCCGATGGCTTTTATTGGGGCGAGTGTCACGGCAGACGAGGCTACGTACCGCACAACATGGTCGACGAGATCACCGATCCGAATCAGATAAGACAGCTGCAGGGCGGCCAGCAGCAGCAGCAGCAGCAGCAAGTCGGCGGAGCCGGAGTCAGGCGAGGCGGACCCGGCGGGGCCAACGATCGCTGGGGCGACATCTACGCCAACATGCCCGTGAAAAAGATGATAGCCATGTACGACTACGATCCGCAAGAGCTGTCGCCCAACGTGGACGCCGAGGTACGCGCGTAACGCGATTTTCAATTTCGCAATCGTTTGTAAGCATCTTTCTTCGTGGACAACGAGATATTAACGACGATTTTTTTGCCCGCGCACAGCAAGTGGAGCTCAGTTTTCGTACGGGCAGCGAAATCTACGTCTACGGAGAGATGGACGACGACGGCTTCTACATGGGAGAACTGGACGGGGTGCGGGGCCTCGTGCCGAGCAACTTCCTGCAGGAGGCTCCCGGCGGTCCCGGCCAGCTACCCGGCCAGATGCAGGGCGGCATGCAGGGCCAGATGCAGGGCCAGATGCCGCCCGGCGTTAGAAGACAGATGGGCCCACAGGGACCTGGAGTGCGGGGCCCGCCTCCGCCGCCTCGCGAGATGCCCGGTCAGCATCGTCGTAACAAAGGTAATATAGTTTTTAAAAAATATATATATTATAACGAACACACACTGACGAACTGACTGACAACTGCCAGGACTGTATATATTTATATAAAAAAATATATATAACTGACGTGACAATTTTGAGCGCCCTTCACGATTCGCCCCCCCACTTGTGTTTTGTGTACTCCGTTTGTTCCGTATCTATCTCGGCTCTGTCTCGCTGTATGACGAAGGAATCGATCTGTTTTTATATATATGAGCATTATACCTTTGAGCTTCGAATGCCCATCATGGGTCACGCGATTTACGATATGCGTGCGTACATTATACGATCGATTCTTCGTCGAAAGGGATACGTAAACGAACAAACGAAATGATCAAAACACGACGCGCGACTCATGACGTGCCGTAGAGACGATTTTGGCACACGTATATGACGCATATGATTTATTTTATTTTATTTTTTTTTCTATCACGTTTTCAATCCAATCAATTAAAAAGGCAATGGATGTTTATTGCAAAAATCAATTGTTGAGATTTCGATATGATCGTTTGGCACTGACTATATATTTACGTGTGTGTATGCGTCTCTTCTGCATCACGAGTTATTATTATTATATTATTCCACACAACACAATGCAATCATCGAACCCAAAAGAGCAACAGCATCTGTTTTATATTAAATATATATTTTTGTATTGGACGATGTTTTTAAAGTCACACGATCGATATCACTTTTTTTATTATTATTATATACATATGTACTCATATAGAAAATCGGCTAAAATGCTGTACAACGCGTATATAATAATAATATTTTTTGAATATCATTCAAAAAGTAATCGCAGTTTTCAAGAGAGAGAACGTTTGTTTCATTGTCATTCATAAATATATTGTGGCCATCGACTGGTGACCGAAGCGAGAGAATTCTTAATCGAACACGAGCATCATAACACACGATGCTCGATGGTTTTATTTGATCGATTGATTCTAGTCGTTCTCTTTTGTACATGTTTTTTGTTTTTAAAGTTAAAACACTGAAATCGATGTATCATTGGAAAAAATAGAAGATGAACGTACTGATGATTCGAGATTATAGCGCGTTTGTTACTAGTACTCGAATCGCAGGTTTAAATCAAGACATGTGTTATATGGGAACTAAAGAATAAATTTCACTGGCATTTATTTATTCATTTGATTTCGTGTTTTACGTGAATATGTCATAAATATACAATGAAAATAGGTCAACACACTTGTCTTTATATATTGCAACAAACACCAAGCTGCTTTCAGTGTATATTCTATATTAACTATATATATATAATTTATATACATATATTATATATTTGTCTGTCTCTACATCTATCTATTTCTATAAGAGCGCTATCAGCTCCATTACTTCTCTCACACACTATCTCTCTCTTTATATATATAAATATATATATAATATATTGACTGTTTTATATTCATATATAGTGTTTTTTACATATTATTATATTTTATAAGCGTACATAAATATATAATATGTATTTTTGCAAATGTATATTATGTACCTCTTTCTACTACGTATAAAAACTTAGAAAATTGATTTTGATACATGAAATCAACTATCATTACTGAAATGCCTCCTTTTTCTAAACGGCAAATTGCTAATAGTACATAAAAATACTATTTTATCATATTTTTCTATATATTTATATATATTAATAACCATATGTGAAATTGCTTCTCTATAGATGAAAAAAGAAAAATATATATATAAATATATAAAAATTTACCGGCAAATAATTTGTCATCTCTGTGTGCCTGAACTGGTCGATGGTCGTCGTGTCACAAGATTGTCGTTCGTGTCGTGTTGTCATGCTGGCCATTCACGTGCATAATAACTTTAATGACAAAGCTGTATCTCTAATTGAAAAAAAAAAGAAAAAATTTACACGCTGATGAATGACAACGTGTTAAAGTCAAGTTGATCCTGACGAAATATATATATATATATGTTGCCGACATATAATACAAGCCGCGAATGGGCATGAGTAAAAGGCAAAAGTACAATAAAAGCAAAAGATAAATATAAAGCCGCGGGAGTGGATGCGCCACAGTGCACATGGCAACACGATTCGGTTACTAAGTCTCTGTTGCTAGATGCCTGCATTGTGCCTGTGTCTGTCCCTGTCTGTCACTTAGACTTTAGACAACTACAACAACCACTAATGACTAATCAAGTACAACCACATCAAGTACAACAATATCAACAAAACAATTCACCGCATCTAGCGTACCAACAAGCCAACAACTACACGTCCAATCAGTACGGTCAAGGCTTACCTCCAAATCAAAGCGGGCTCATGGGTCCCCAAGGTCCCCATCAGCCCGGCCAAATGCCACCCCACATGCAACAGCAGGTAAGTGCACATTACTTCCTGAAAAACTGCTCTCTCTCTCTCTCTCTCTCTCTCTCTCTCTTTCTATGTTCGTTTCAATCTATCCTCCACATAACTATGATACCTTTGTAACTTATCGTATAAACTGGTACTATGCATTTTTTCTGGAATACAACATTTCCTACAGCTCTTGTGCTCAAAGGCTATATACATTTTTCAATGGATGAACTCTCCTATTTTTGTGCTCGATATTTTTGACCGTTTTGTTTGTTTGTTTATTTTTTTTAAACCTTTTGCTGTGTCTTATGTACTTATTGTGATAACACATGGTGTCTAAAATATACGTAGTTTGTGCTTTACATAGTACATCAAATTGCTCACTTAAGTTTCGAAACCTGCGACAAATGACGAAGCATGTAAAGGTCTATGACGAAAAATATATGTCTTATTTATCAGGACTAACTCAAGATTGCCGAATTTTTGCATGGTTTTCGTTGTTACATTCAAAGACTCGAGTAGTATCATCGAAATATAACATAATTTACTTTACAGGTCATGTAGAGGTTTTTAATAACATCGAATGAGTATAATGACATTTTTTTGTGCTTATAATTTAGTCGGTTACATAAAAAAAAACCCAATAGAAATTTTTTTATAGACAAAAATCAATCTCAATTCTTAACTTCGTTAATATTCTGATTAATATTCAATAAATAAAAGAATTTGGACTGATTTCTTGATTAATTGGATGTTGTTCCTTCTCTGTCTTCTATCAGGTAGATGAAATGTTTACGCTTACTGCAAAGTACACAAAAGTGACCTTTTCAATATACAACATAATAGTTATTATTTTTTATGTTCAATTAATAACTTTTAATTAGATCGAAACGAAGCAACATGCCTAACTCGTACAGTTGTCCGCCTTGCTGTACCCGAATTCATGACAAATGAAGCAGAATTCGATGAATAACTTTTTCAGGCGCCTAATAATCATTTTGTGTAGATAAAGCTATATGACACATTAGCTAATATTACCTTTGTTATAAATTTTAGAGCTTATAGCTTAGAAATTTGCGTCATCAAGCAAATAAAATAATAAAACTTTTTTGAATAGTTGACAGAATCGATATACCAAAGCATTATACAAGCATACTTTTATATAGGATAGAAAAGCATAAAACCGTCTGTATCAATAGCTGCTCATCATGTGGAGTTTTCCAATTAATATTGATAAAAACTTATTTTGGAACATTGCAAACGAAATGTAGAGATTTTTTTGAGTAAAACAAGGATTCGGTTTATGTGCAAACATATTTTTCAACAATTAATTGGATGAGATTAAATACTCAGTTTCAAAATATGTTTATCATTATTAAGTAGGATGTTTGCATTGATTAAAATTAAAAAAGACGCTAATGCTTTTCCGATTTCACTTTGCAGGGGAGGGGGAGAGGCGGGCCCAACCAGGTCGTTGGTAGTAGCATGCCGGGTGGCCCGCAGGGAATGCCGGGCCAAATGCAGCAGCAGGGAGGCCGGGGTATGCCGGGCCAAATGGGCCAAATGGGCCCGGGCGGCCCTATGCGCCCCGGCCAAATGGGCCCCATGGGCCAGCAAGGCCAGATGGGAGCTATGCAGCAAGGCCAGATGGGATCCATGCAGCAAGGCCAAATGGGCCCTATGGGCCAACAGGGCCAGATGCAGCAAGGTTCTATGCAGCAGGGCCAAATGCAGCAGCAGCAGCCGGGACAAATGGGCCCCGGTGGTTTCCCCCAGCAGCAGGGCCAGCGCGGATCTTTCCAAGGCCAGATGCCCGGCCAGGGCTTCGGGCCGCAGGGCCCCCAGGGTCAGTACGGCCCGCAGGGCCAGCAGCAGGGTATGCAGGGTATGGGCCAGCAGGGAATGGGGCCCCAGCAGCAGGTTATGGGCCCCGGTCAGCAGCAACAGCAGCAAGGCCCATACGGCCCGATGGGCCAGCAGGGCCCTGGCGGAATGATGGGCGGAATGCAGCAGGGCCCGCAGGCGACTAAGGCGCAGATGATGCGCGGCGTGCCCGCGGTGGTGCCCAACGCCCAGGGCATGGGCCCGATGGGCGGTCCGCAGCAGATGCAGCAGCAGCCAGGTCAGCAAGGCCAGCCGGGCCAGCCGGGTCAGCCGGGCGCGGGCGGGCCGAATCTCATGCAGAAGTTCACGGAGATGGCCGGGGCCAGCGCCGGCGGCGACATTCTGTCGAAAGGCAAGGAGCTCATCTTCATGAAGTTCGGTCTGGGGAAGTGAGTTCGAGCCACGCGCGGCCCGTGTGACGACGACGACGATGATGCGGACGGCGCCTACTTGCGCGTCGCAGTCTCGCAGTCGGGATCATCAGCGGCGGGCGCGCGAAAGACCAACGAAGCTTGTTTGCCGATCAGTATTATTAATTATCATAACTTTAGCGTTTCGCGTATCGACGACTACTCAAATAATAATGAAAAAATGATGACATATCGCGTTCCTGGCCGTCGACCCGGAAGCTAATCCGACCTTACACGAATCGTTGAATTGCGTGCGCCAATTAGGTTATTTACATACGTAATATTGTATTTTATTAAATTAACTATCATCGTCATTATTGATAAATATATCGCGCGACGTCGTATACAGCATATAGATTATAATATAAAATCATACATTATTATACATATAAACTCGTTTATATATGCAGGAAGCTCAAAGTCGAACCGGTGCTGTATTCGAGAAGCAGCTTGATGCTAAAAATATTAACTAAATATTCAATACGTGGTCGTCGTCTATATCCTGCTCACGATGTGTATAAATTTCGAAAAGCCAGAGAATCGCGTATCCGGTGTTGTGTTGAACTATCCGCGAGGCTCGTTGCTTCTAAAATGACAAAAAAACATGAAAAAAAAAAAAAACTGCCAAGTTTCGTCGGGGGCTCTCTGCAGTCGTCCGCACGAGTTGTCGCTGCTGCGGGTATAACGACGTTGATTGTGTGTACAACAACGCGCGCGGTAACGACAACGGCAAAATCGTCACCGCAGTGTACATTGCGAGGGTGTGTGTGTGTGTACGAGCGCGAAATGAGTACCCTTCCTCCGCGTAAGTGTCACTTTCCTACTCTCTACCTCGATTCTAACGATGTGCAATTGCCACGGATATATATACGTAAGACCGAATCGCGCGCGAGTGGGCGAATCTACTTTGCATATAAATATATACATACACGAATGTACCTGGTCTATTTTCTGCCAAATTGAATGGTCAAAAGATTTTTTTTTCTTACGTCGGAAATGACCTAGATTTGGGGAGAATTTTTTGGTCCTTTTAAGAACCCTTTGTAGAAGTCCCAAATTGGCTCTTTTTCAATAAATCTGAATTCTTTCTGTTGGTGAAAAGCTTTATCTAATTTGATTTTAAGTTGTGTGTTTGGAACAACTACTTAACTTCTTGAGATAAAAAAATAGTTAAGCTATTCGATTTGACAGAGAGTCAACCATGTACACAGATGTAATGACGACTTATTATTTTATACGTTACTCACCGACTGATACTTATTGATCGACTATAAGCAACCAAATATATATTATAGAATTATAGAATTATAAAATATAGAATAACGAAAAAAAATACCCATGTTTATGCATATAATACCGAGAGCTCGTCATTCACCAATCGATTGTAAGTATATCGCATTTAATAATTAGTCCTTAATACGCAAAGATAGTTAGGAAGCATACAAAAAAAATTGTGTACACATGAAAAGTCGCGATCCAGGCAAAGTAGAAAGCTCCATAAAAATTTAATGCTAAAATTGGGACGTGTAAAGGTTATTAAAGCGCAATGCAGCTTCACACGCAAATAATGGATTCATTAATATATCTATACCAAAGTGAATCATCGCATAAAAAAAAATGTTACGAAATAACGTAACTTACACGTGGGGGCCGATATAAAATAATAATATATGAAAAAATATATTGACACGTTGGACGGACGTTTCACTGTAGTTATTGACTAGAATGTGACATATTCTAGAGGTATAATAAATAGAAACAAAAGATAAAAAAAAATTGAAGAAGTACGACGAACGAGAGGCGGGCGTGCCTTGAGATACCTCAAAACCTGACACAAACAATAATCATATCTCAAATATAAAGTTAAAAAAAAAATGATGTCAGCTAATACAAATAATTTAATTATATACAAGGCATGGATATATCACGTACTAATTATTCATGCGAAATGGCATTACTAAATAATTGTCATTATTGTATTTACAAAAACAAAAAAAAGTATAAAGCGTATAAACATGATGTATTATCAGTTAAGAATATAAATATAGTATATATCATAGCATTTATATATATCTGCATGTACACATGTAATACGTATGTATATGTATAATTGTTTCGAATTGATTCGTGTGTGTGTCCCTCTTCGAGTGTCGACGACTGACTTGGTAACTCATAATTTAACAATACCAAAAAAAAAAGTAAATAAAAAAGCTATATCCGTAATAACAAATAAAAGTACACGTGTATCGGTATAGACAAGTTAAAATAAGTATAATCAAATGAAATATCAATGCAAAAATACGTTGAACAGATGTTAAACGATGTGCGCGCGGGCGAATGAGGGGGAAAAATCGACGAGGCTGGCGACGTCACTCTCCGCTTCTAATATATAAACTACAATACAATACATAAAAATATAGTACGTGAATACGATTAAATCTCAATATGATATTTATTTACTCGAACGAGGAATATTTGTTCTCTCTTGATCGCGTCAACGAATGCCTTTACAAACTTTCGCTAGCGCAAATTTTTCTATCTACTTCTCATCTCTTGAATATAAAATTATTAGGACGAAACGAAAACGAGCTGCAAATATTCAGCGGAAAATTAGAGCAAAGAAGCGTAATATATAAACTTGATACACATTAGGAGAAAACCTTATCTTATAAATACTATTATAGTCTCCGGTTAGTCCGAGATTTATTCCAGAGGTAAATTTGTTTAAAACATTTCGAAAACTTCGCAGAGCTCTATACGAAATAATTTTATTGTGTTACGTTGATAAAAAAATTGTATAGTTCTTATATAAAAGAAAAATAATTATATTGTACATTTTATTAAAACAATTGTTGTGCTAGATATGTTGTGTTATCGTAATAGGTATTGAATCAAATGAATAGTACATATGTTAGATGTGTGTAACGATAATAATTTTTTCCTGCGATACAGTATGTGTAATATGAAGCAAAGAATTGTTTTGACGTTAAAATTAGAATAAAATAACAATGTGATGTTATGATGAAGTTTGGCACACGAATCTGTGTTTGATTGTTTTATAATTAGCGAGTGCATAGCTAAAGTATGTTTATGTTAACGCGTGTGCAAAAGTGTTTAAAAAAGGTGTCAAATTTCCGATAAAAGTGAACATTAATAATAACAATAATGATACGAGAACAAAACGAAATCATTTCTGTAATTGACCTCTTGAAATGAATGTTAAATGTAATATCATCATATTATCATAAAAAAGTGAATTTATCGAATCCTTTGGTCGGATAGTTTTATTTATATCAAATATCTTCGAAATCGCGAATTGATTACGTATAATGTACGGCACGACGCGTATGAAAAATCTACATTGCAAAGTTGATGATAATTTAAAAAAGAAAAAAAAATGACGTTAAAAATCTATTGACAAGTGAAGTTTTCGATCGATTGATCCCGTTAAGTATAAATAAAATTTAATATTAAATATATACATAAATATATATTTAGTCTATACAAACGATCATCAACTGCGATACGTTTGTGCGGTCGTTTACGCACGCACCTATTATATAAATAAAATGAAAAATTCAAATGATTTATATATACATATGACAGAAGACGACTTCAAAGTAATATAAATAAAGCTATATTCGTGAAAATATATAAATATATACATATGAATAAAAAAAATATATAAATATATACATACAAACGTATACACATTATACATATTATACATACGTATATATATATATTTAACTATTGCAAAAAATTGTTGTTACATCGCTACTTGTATCGCATTTTGTACAAAATATTCTCTAAAGCCGTAGTCATTATTTGCCCAGAGTGAACACTCACGGTGGAAAAAAATATGATCAGTATAAGTATAACGTACGCATATGAAATTATTATTGAAAGAACAAACAAGAGGGTATAAATATAATGATCATTTAAGATAAAAGAAAAATAGAAACATTTGAAATTCGCCGGCGATTTAAAGGGGGGTAAATGTTTGAACAACTAATAGGCTTCGATGATCATCTCGCTGAAAGTTTCTTAAAGTGTAAGGATAAGTGAGAATAAAAGTATATGATGATGTTGGTTTTCACGACTCTTGTTTCAAAGAAATACGCAAATTGATTATCAATCGATAAGTTGTAATTATCAAAACCAAATATTGCTGCTTGGAGTTTGAATGAATGTGTGCATAATAAAAAAAAAAAAGGAAATAAGCTGGTAAACCATAAATATGTATACATGATCTCAATAAAATATACCACAGCTAAATCACAAGCCAATGTATATGTATGCTAAAAAAAAATCAGTACATATACACGTTGTGTATTCAAGGGAGAATCCTCGTCAATTTTCATGAGACGTTCGATCAACTTTTTGACGCTACATACGTACACAAATGAAAAGTGAACATTATTTCCACAATTATATATGCAAGTTATTTTGAGTCGTAATATATGTCGTTGTATATACTAACGCTCAAATGTCGGCACCATTTATCATCAAATTAATAAAATCTTAGACAATTATAACATGAACCGTTTTGTTTTTATTTTATTACTTCTGTTCTTTTACCTTCTTTGCGATTGAATTTTATCATGATTTTTTTAGTTTTCAGAAACCAGAACAGCGTGTTTGACTTATTAATCGAACCAATATTGATGAAGGACTTTCGAGCTTGATAGCAAAAACTTTTTCGTTTCTGTTGTCGTTTGAATCATTTGTATTGTTTTTTATTGGTGAGATCGAACGTCCTGAATGACGGGTAGTATACTTTCAAAATTGTAAATTACGATACGGTAATAATTAAATAATAAAATATAGTGTCATAAACTCACGTGTCATTTTTCAAATCTGCAAAAAGAAATCGTGTACGCCGGTAGTTTCGTAAATTAATGCTGTCGTCTTTCTATAATTTAAAGGAAAACGAAACCTCGGATGAGTAAAATGTTGTCACGATATAAATATATATTTATAATTTTTTAAAAGAAATTTGGAAATTCGAATCTTACACCGAACACCCAAATGAAGAATCATTGTTCAAGTATTATAATAACAAAAAAAAATTTTTGTACTACTGTTAAACTGCATGTAAATTTAGATATGTGCAATCCTCAAGAAAGTGGATGATTTGCTGGTATTCAATTATGCCTTCATAAACTATTGAATAGTGAAACCTTTCCTCATAATTCTACGTCTAATTAATATTTAATATTTGAGCTACTTGATCTTTCATTTGATAAACAATCCGATTAGAAACGAGTATGGCTTTTTGAGCGGAGCTTATTAGACTACTAATTTACCGATGAAATTAATGACATCATTTTTGGTAGTAAAGCAGGTATGTTGAGTTCAATTTTATTGTGAAAATGGCTCTGCTGCTTTATTACACATCTATAATACTATTAAAATTAATAAATAAGAAAGGTATTGATTAGATTTTATATTGAGACAAACTTCAAAATAAGTAAAGCATTCTACTAAAACGTAGCTAGATCAATTTTTTAAAAGAATTTAAGCCGCAAAAATAATTCAATATCTTATAACATGTTATAAAATCTGAAGAAAAAACGATCGAAACAAATGTTCAATAAGGTAATTTAAACCGGATTCTATCAGATTCAGCAAATATGAAAAATATGTCACAAAATTTATTTATCTGTACTCATATAATATTCATTTTGTAATAATTTCATTGACCAAATGACTATAGCACGTAGCTCTAAAAAATTGCATCGCTCATCGAAAGCTGTAATTTATACATAACAAATATTGTGTATAACCGTATCAGCTTTTTGTGAATATAACAAGTACATATTATATGAAAAAAAAAAGAAAATTTTTTGACAGTCTGCATCAGACTTCCTAAAGGATAATCTAGTTTTCCTACTTCAATGATAGAGCATTTCAATAGGAATCATGGTCACACCTGTTTACATTTGAACGTTATACATAATGCCAGCTCGTAGATATGGTTAATAATAATAATGAATTATAAAAATCCATCAGTGAAACAAATGAAAAAAAAAGAAAAATAAACACCCACATCATTAACTATATAAGCAATGTGCACTCGTGAAAAATAAGTTAAGAAATAAAAAAAATGAATCAACTGTAACTGCGAAACTGATTATCATAAATTCATATACTTTAGATTCATCTTGGGATACTTAAGTCGTATCGCATCCACACCATATCAGATAAAGTAAACAAGTATAAACAAAGCAGAATCTCGCCAGCTACGTTTCCTATAATATATGTATTGAAAAAAAAAAAACAAATGTATGTATCCGACGCATTCGATGGCTCTATATTATTATCATTGAAGGGATGAAAAATATATTGAAAGCTCAAGTGGAAAATTTGGTCGAGGAGAGATAAGTTTGATCTCTTTCTGTACTCGTTGAAAAATTATTGATTCTTCTATAGACTTTTCCTCTCCTCATTCACCTCACTGATGAAAAAATAATTGACAAAGCGACGTAATTATATGAAGAAAAAAAAATATAAAATGTGAATAATAATGAACGAAGATGCTGTTTTGTGCGTTGAGAAATTTGAAGGAAAAAGAAAATCAACAATCGACGCATTAATCGTTAATTATTATTACAAACAAAGCGACGACCAATCGATCGAAACGCTATGACATACATAAAAGCCCTAAGAAACATCAAGTCAAAGTAAATCCAATGAGTTACATGAAAAGTGAGAGGATCATGAAAAAAAAGTGATTATCGTGCGACGAGTCGCAAAAATAAAGTAAATCAAGAAAAAATATTGAGAAAGAGATTGATTAAATAAAACAAAAAGAATAACATGTTATGATGAAACGATTACTTAATAAAAAAAGACGAATCTTGTCTATTGTTACTTCTAACGCTCCTTGTTGTACTTTGATTTCTCACTTATTTCGAATTTCAAAGAGCATGGAAATATAATTAATTTTTAATTTGATTAAAATTATTCAGGGTAAGTAAATTTATTCAATTTTTATTTCAGTCAGTCGAATAGTTTTTATTTTCTTGAACGACAATACGAATACTTTATTTCATCTGCTATTTCATAGACGAGATTACAATAATAAATCAATGAAAAATGGAAGAAAAACTCGTCGACTCCGCACGCACGGCCATTTACGTATCTTCCTCCCAGACGGTTTCCGTGAGTATGGCTATGTTGTCGAGTCCTCGCATGGGCGCGTACTCGAGATGCCACATGAGATTCGTGAATACCACTGTCGAAAAACGAAGATTATGCCAAATTTATCATTAGGACGTGTTTTTTATGTATACTTACGCATTTCACCCTGATGCAAGTCGGCTACGAGCTCGGGACAGGAGCTGTTGCAGGGATTGATGGGGGTCAGGCGCAGCTGGGTGGCGCCCCGAAACTGCGCCAGGGCTATCAGGCCGGAATCCAGCTCGACCCGCTTGTAATTCGGACTGCTGTAGTCCGATGACATGAGGACCCAGTTGAAGTGGGCCGGCGACACGGTGCTCGAGAGGAAGTACGGGCGCTGATAGTACTTGCGCAGCACCTTGACCGCCTGTATGTCGCAGTTCTGCCAGTGCACGAACCACTTGGCCACCCCCGGGGTGTGCACGCGGCGCAGAAAGGCGGCGAGATCCGAGGAGCCGGTGCGCAGATTCGAGGTGAGGGCGCAGGGCACCGTCTCCATCAGTCGCTCGTTCTCCAGGTACAGCTGCAACAGGACGACGATGTCGACGTTGCTGATTACGGATACACACACAGAAATTTGCCAAACCGAATCGATTCGAGGTCAAATCGGTCGCGGAGATTGATTATTTAATTATTATAATACGTTGAGTGTACTAACGTGGGTGATGTTGTCGAACCAGAAAAAGTCCGTGTTCATGGCGGCCCAGGAGCTCATGGCGTCGGTAATGATGACCGGCGCGTCGCGATTCAGATAATTGTCGACCAGTTGACGGTAACGCACGTCCGACTGCCGATCGATCGTTTCCAAAGCTTCGCAGGCCTGCGTAAAAAGAAAAAATTTCCCCGTCATTCGAGTTCACATTCTCTTTTCTATCGATGAATAACCGACCACGCAATCCTCCTCCGTGACGGGATGATAGTCGTTGTAGAAGGGATTGTTCATCATGCAGTTCTCGTAGTAGAGCGGCTGCCAGTTCCACACGGGCAGCATCTTGATCATGAAAAGGCGGCCGATGGCGCTGAAGTGGGTGCCGACGAAGTCGAGCTGGGCCGCGAGGCAGCACAGAGTGCCAAGGGCGACCAGCACGAGGGTCGCCTGAAAGACAAGCTGCAGCCAGGAGCGGCGCATCGCCGCCACCAGCGGCTGGCAGATGATGTCCATCTCCTCCTCGGTAAATCCGGCTTGTTGACAGTATCTGCGGCGGGGGAGGATAATACGTGATATATTATACGGTTTCTCTTTCTCCTTTATTTTTGTCGCCATGTGGAAACTAGAGAGATATCGCGCGGAAGAAACTCGCGGAAATATATGTGCTGCAGGAGAGGCTCGAGTGGTCCGGAAAGATAAGCTCGGCGCGCGCCAAACGGTGAGTTATGTATATCCAGGGGCCATCAATTGATGGTATACGCGTGGGTATATAACTTTCTTTTTTATCTTTTTCGAGTTTGGATTCGTTTATTTCGAGAAATGTAAATGAACCGGAAAATTCCAAGCTTTAAAAATTCACATTTTTTATTCATAAATGCAGAAACTAACTTGTAAAAAGCGTTGAGCTCGTCGTCGATGAGCTTGAGCTTCTCGCCGTGGGTCATCTCGTTGGGCTCCTTGGGCGGCAGCTTGCGAGCCGGCTTGGTGCTCTTGCCACTCGACATCGTTGCAGTTGTTGAGCTTTTTGGCTTCTTAACGTATGTTATATTCGCAAGCACACGCAGACAGACGGTAGCACAGCTTTTGCTCTCGCTGCTGCAGTTCCAGTGACTGTACCGTGTGTCCTGTGTGTGTGGCGAGTTGCAGCAGCAGCAGCGCCTATCGAACGATAAGCAGCCTGGCGTGCATGCGTGTCAGAGCGCAGCTACTGCTGCTGCTGCCTCTTTCTCTGTGGCCCGAGTTGCTGCTGCGTCTCTATTGATTTTTCGCCGCGCTGTGCATTCTATGTTGTCCTATAGCTATACTGCAAGCTTGTTGTATACATTTTACAACGTAAGTGATAATGTGCCCATATAATTCAGGAGCTTGACCCTTTCTAGCTTTTATTTTAAGATGCTCCATACTTCAAATTTAATATTGACAATAAAAAAAATAATACCAGTAAACTTTTTTTTTATCCAGCAGAAATCTTGTAAAAAAAAAAGTTTTTTCATAATGGGGCCATCATGGATAAAACAAATAATCAGCACAATGAAATTAAAAATCTAAATTCTCGACATTAAAATTTCGCCTCGTCTTTGTAATTTCCAAATCAAAAATACAAAATTCCCGGTGCGCCAATGCCATCTTTGTGCGAACATTGGAAACTTTCATTAATTCGCTACTGTCACACTACGCAAATATTCGCGATCTCTGCGAATTACGAAATGTACATAAGATGTGATCTGCTGCGGCGTCGTCGTCGTGTGCGTGTTTTCAACTCCGTAACTTGCGCAAATAATAGTAAAAGACACAGCCGACGCCGCCGTAGCCGTCGCTGATCTCGGCTTTTAATAATCGGGGGATGCCGTCGAGTAGCTCTCTGGAACTCGAGCCAGTAGTGACATATCGCTGCATATTGTAGCGTTAGTACCGGTCCCCGTGCAATATACAATCGATTCGGTGTGCAGTGATTTTATTTTTATTCCATTTTTTTGAGAAAACCAAGGAGTACTCGTAATGTTGGGTAAGAGGAAGGCAAAAATTATAATTTCTCAGAAATTGAGGCGCAAAAAAACGCTTGGTCACGGTCAATCTGTTCGTGATCAACAAAATTATACTCAATGAGATAACAAATATTTCTGACGATACAAGTGCTTTTCGAGCTTTTTAGGATTTTAGATTAGTCTTGGAATCTGTAAAATGTTGCTTTTTTTATTGAACTTTTGTTTAAATTATATAATTTTTACAGGATTTCAAAGAGCAGTGGCCAAAGTATGCGGGCGTCGACACATCGCTTCTCTTTCGGCCCTGTCGGAAACTCATCAGATGCTCTACAAAACATGCAGGTATTTTTCGAGTTTTTAGCAAATTTTTTTCAAATTAACGACATTAATGAATGAACGTTATGAGAATCAGCGTTGAAAAAAAATTATATTCACTCCAATATATTTTCTTAGAGATTTCGCAGAAGGAGAATTGAAACCAATTGCAGCCAAAGTGGACAGAGAACATCTTTATCCAGCAGAGCAAATAAAAAAAATGGGTGAACTTGGGTTGATGGCCATGGCTGTTCCTGAATCCTTGGGGGGAACTGGTCTTGATTATTTGGCTTATGCTATCGCAATGGAAGAAATTTCCAGAGGATGTGCAAGTACTGGAGTGATAATGAGTGTGAATAATTCTTTATACCTGGGACCTTTACAACAGTTTGCCAATGACAAACAGAAAGAAAAGTACATCACTCCGTTTACAAGTGGTGATCAAGTTGGTTGCTTTGCCCTTAGCGAGCCTGGCAATGGCTCGGATGCTGGTGCTGCATCGACTAATGCTAAAACTAATGGTGATAAATTTGTCCTCAATGGCACAAAATCTTGGATCACTAATGCTTTTGAAGCCAAAGCAGCTATAGTCTTTGCTACAACGGACAAGTCCAAAAAGCACAAAGGAATAAGTGCATTCATAGTTGATAAGCCGTCGGATGGATTTTCACTTGGTAAAAAAGAAGATAAACTAGGAATTAGAGGAAGCAGCACTTGTTCTCTTATATTTGAAGATTGTAATGTACCGACAGAAAATATATTAGGAGAACCTGGTTTAGGTTTCAAAATTGCAATGATGACATTAGGTACGTATTTATAGTCTATAGTTTTACAAACACTAAATTATCACTTCTTTATAATAAAATTAAATTCAACAGATGCTGGAAGGATTGGAATAGCTTCACAAGCCTTGGGAATTGCTCAAGCCTCTTTAGATTGCGCTGTAGAATATGCCCACAAAAGAACAGCGTTTGGCAATTCGATTTTAAAATTGCAAGCTATCCAAGTTAAATTAGCAGATATGGCAATGAAAATTGAGAGTTCTCGACTCTTGACATGGAAAGCAGCTTATTTGAAAGATCAAAAAAAGCCTTACACCAAAGTTAGTTTCAATCATTTTAATTCTATATACATTCTAAAATAGAGTTATTAACAATTTTGACCCTGTTAGGAAGCTGCTATGGCAAAGTTATCTGCCTCAGAGGCTGCAACATTCTGCTCTCATCAATGCATACAAATTTTGGGAGGAATGGGCTATGTGACAGATATGCCAGCTGAACGTCATTACAGAGATGCTCGCATAACAGAAATTTATGAAGGTACCTCAGAGATTCAAAGACTAGTGATTGCAGGAAATCTAATTAAAGAATATAATTTATAGAATTTTTAATATCCACAAGTAATCTTTAATAATGAAAATTCTGAAATCGTTGATTGATTACCTTTTAACAAGTAAAATCATGTAAATTGCACTTGACTTGTGCAGTGGTATATTTATACAGACCTAGTTTTCAAATGTAAATATATGTTCAACATATTTTTATGTTCTATACAAAAAAGATGTTTTTAATATATTTTTTCTAATCTAAAAATGAATAAATTTTATATATTATTATCTGGTGGCTTTATTTAACTGTATGACTGACAGTATGTATACTAAATTTCCTCATATATACATTAACATAAGTTCCCTTTGAAAACGTATACGTACATATTTTTATTCAAAAATGAATGAACTTAAGAATATTCATCCACATGTTGAGATTTTGTCTGTATATTAGATCAGAGCCCTTTGGCAGCGCTACAAGGATTTCAACCCTGTGTAATACAAGGAACAACTAACTTTTATAACTAGATCAAGTAGTCTCCATTAGCATGTAAGATAGTTGTTTTTTTAGAATACACATACAATGAAATTCAATAAGATAACACGCGTCGCGTAAGTATTGAGAACCATTGTTACTTTAGATAAAACACTTTTATAACCTTGACACTTAGTAACATATAGAAGTATTATTGATTCAAAAGTATCTATTAAACGTTTTTTCATTAGCATCTATATTTCTGCAGATTTATTTGTGCAAAAGACAATTGATAACAAAATCAAAAGAGTAATTGAATTAGTTTGTCATATACAATTAAAATTAAAATGATCAACATCTTTGCAAATTTAATTGTGAAGCATCTAAAATATCTAATGCAACTGACTTTAAAAAGCCAAGATTTCGAATTAGGCGCATTTAAATTTATGTACACTTTCTACAATTTAACTTTTCACTTGAATAAATAAAACTGTATTTTCATAAAATAATGTACAAAGTAAGTAGAAAAAAATTTATTCAAATAATTGAAATCATATATTATCATCCAAGTTGTAATAGAATTTCATTGTATGCATCATTTATTTACAGTCAACACATCCTAAAATTAAATGCCCAAACTTCGTTGGTATCCAGAGTCTAAGTTTCTTTCTACATGTAGGTCTAAAACATATCATCTATATGTTATTTAGTTTATTACATTGAGCAATGATGACTGTTGTTTCATTAGAAACAGTAGTCTAGTTTTATACTCGAATACTGAGACTCGAAATTTTCATATTCTAACAAAATCGACGCTTAATAAAAAAAATTATTCTATGCACAAGCCATTATCCATATTATGATCAAATGATCAATAAAAGATGCTTGATGCAAGTGAATAACTTAGGTGTACTTATTATTCGGGTTATCCGAGATTCTGAGCAGAACATCGTTAGAATTGCCTCGGTTCATAAAGTACACAAGAGGCTTATATTTAAAAAAATAACGAGCAATTTTCTAAGGACATGGCGCAAAATTTTAGGAAATTAAGTGCTTTTATTATTATTATTATTATAATTATTATTATTTTATGTTGCTTGTTTTCTTTTATACCATATTACTTTTAGTTTGTAACTTTGTTGCATATCACACACTAGCACTTTCAAAATACACATAGTTTCATTACATTCAATGTTAGACCACAATTTGGGCTTTCAGTGTAACCATTCATTCATTATCACTTATGCGTTTGCAGCAAGCAAGTGTTCTTTGCTTGTTAACAACCATTAATAGCTAATGTCATTGACTACTTTTTTTTTCAAATGATTATTTAATGATTAAGTCATTTAGATAATCTAGAATGCATTTTCACTTAGCCCCCGCCACTCGAATTTCTATTAAACGTCTCTTTATGCTTTACTTAGTCTTTTAAAAACATATAACTGCCTCAAGTCTTTGTCAGTATCTTCAAATTTTTACAATTATCATTATCAATACAATAAGATTTCCTGACAATAATTTCATCTAAAAATTTTTTAAAACCAATTAAAAGTAACTTTGCAAGTAGACACTGAATTTAGATGAGAAAAACTCTGGAAACTGCCCCGATCCGGCAGGACCACTTATGGCTTTAGGTGTAATTATACAATTCTTTAGGTGGATAAGTTTGACATTTGCAATATTTTGAAATTAAATTCAGTAATATCATTAACTTGTTTTAGTATGATCTTTAATCTTCAGCACGCATTCCTCGTACTTCACCTCTGTGTCTTTGCTGCAAATAAAAAAAACAGTTTTTAAGAATCAGAACAAAAAATTATGTGCTAGTTAAAAAGAAAATGCCTTTAATTCAATGTACTATATTGATAGTGGAATGCAAATATAAGTAAATTACATACCCTATTCAGTTCTTCCCTAGTAGCATCTTCAAGTGCACGAATATCTTCCATAGTGAGTCCATGCCAACGATCCATCCAGCAGAATACTTGCCGGTGGAAATTGGTGAAAAGACGCCTTTCAGCTTTTTGAATAAAACTTTCAACACGAGTTTGTAAACCAAACCATTTGAACTCACAGGTAACAAGTTTATAGCAAGTCATTACAGGATCGACAGAATGCTTCCAGTCTCTGCCGACCAGCGGTCCTCGACCAGTTTTTTCAGATTTAAACTTGCTAGGGTCTTCATCTTCTTTATAATCTGAACTAGCTACGGGATCATTGGAAATATCTATGTGTACAACCTCTCTAATTTTAAGCTTATCTGCAGGGAGTTCATGAACCTGAAATAAAATTAAAAATATTGTAAATCACAATTTGACTTGAATTATAATATAATTATAACTTACATTATCTTGATCACCAACATCTCCAATATGATAAGATTCTATTACAATCATGAAGTTTTCTTTCATATAACCAGGATTCTGAAAATTTTCAAACATCCAGTTCATAACAATTTTGAAAATATGTTATGTATTCTTCTAGATTTATACTTACAGTAATAACAGTTTTACAATAAGGGTATGCATTCCATGCTTCTTCATGAACTTCTAAAGAAGTCTTAGGTAAAAGCATACGAATGAAAGCAGGCACTTTGCTCGCTAAGTGGTAAATTTTATATGTATATTGGCCGGTGGAATATCTCCCTCCAAGTAAAGGATAGTCTGTGAAGGGTTCATTTTTCAAAACTTCTATTCCCTCGCCTCCTCCTGTATTGTTTTTACTTGCCTCTGCTACAGAGTACAATTGAGCTACTTGGTACTATGAATCAATAAAAAAAGGTAAATACATTAACCAGTTTAGTAGAATCATAATTTAGAAATTTTTCCAAATGGATATTATCAATGTTTTATTCCATTAAGATAAAATTGGGCAGTGACTCATCAGTCATTTTTCAAAGATTGGTGCATATGATTGAAACCATCTACCGACATAAGTTTCTACTGCTCTAAACAAGAATTTAGCCACAAACAAAATTTAGATCCAAGTATTCTTACATCTGCTATTTTCTAAGATTTTTTGAACATGTAACACTAAGTGGGAGGCTTCTAATGACTCACAAGTTAGATTTAACAGTGTTAATTATACCAAGGCAATAAATGGTTGTTAGATGAATTGCAATGCAATAAGTGCAATCTCATTGGAACCAAACATACTATTGACAGCTAGACCTAGACCTTGAACACTTAGGCTGACATGTATACATACCTCTTCAACAGTGAGGGGCAGGGTAACACGGCTGTAACAGAGAAAAAAAATGCATAATCAGCATAATGGAAATTGTGCAAAAGTAAAAATAAAAATAAAAATAAAAAAGGATAAATAGAAATAAAAGGCAGAGGAAGACAAAGAAGAAAGAAATTCGCGCGTTCGTCGCGCTTCTTCGTGCGTTGACCTTGAAAGAGAAAAAAGATAGTTTCTTTTCTTGTTTTTCTTTCTCCTTTTTTCTATTTTTTTTTTTTCATTCGCCGTTGCGAATTCAAAAGTATAATCATTGCTTTCGATGATCCGCGACGGGAGCAGCCGTGTGTTTCTATGTTTGTGTATAAATGTGTTAATGTGCCGTGCATTTCACTTCAAGGCCCTGCTGACTGCGAAACGAAATTATCGATCTCTCTCTGCACATGCACGCGGTGTTCCTTGGACGTCGCTGCTGCCTTGCCTGCGATGCGATGTGCCTCGCGCGTTCGCGGGCTGCTCCGGTTTTTTTGGCATCGCTATCATCATCGAAAATTTCCATGCATTCGAAAAACGGAGCGTGCCAGTTATTATTACAGGAAAAGCGAGACGTTAATTGCAGGAGCTCGCGCGCGCGTAGGGGTAGGATTTCTCTCCCTTGGGTGTGACGTCATTAACTTAGTCCGGGTCGAGCTATTATATCCTCTCGAGGATGAGGAGAAGGACGACGCGGGACGTTTCGTCCTCTTATCTCGGGGCGATGTTGCATAGGTATACAGAGATAGATGATGCACATGCCTCTCGGCGCATAATATTTGTACGTGCATCGATATGTGTATGCATACATAGGCGTCGAGCTTGTGTGTGGCAAATACATACGATACGAATATGTGTGCTGTTGTGCATATGTAAAAGGCTCCGCGCTCGCGTGCATGCCCGATTGATTGCTCACTGCCTCGAGCTGCTGCTGTGTGCGAATATATACATATATAGAGACGTGTGTCCGCGAACGAGACGAGAAGATAGGTTATAAAATGCGTGTGTGCGAAGAAGAGTCAAAAATTGACTGTACTCGAGACTCGACGACGAGGAAAAGCCTATATCGTAGTTTCATTGAAAAACAAGTGGTTTTAATGTAGTCGCGGCGGCGATAAGCAATTCGTGACCGAACACGAGACAGCTCGTGCTTCTCTCTCTCTCTCTCTCTTATCGCGTTCGGTGTGTAAGGGTTTTGAAAATCAGACCATACGACACACATATAAGATTGGCTCGAGGCGAGAGAGTGATAGAAGGAGAGTAAGAGTGAGAGAGAAGGAGAGATCGAAAACGTCAAACGTTTTACATCACGACGACTAGATCATCCGTTGTGTGTGTTGTTTTCGTTCTAGTAATAGAGAGAGAGAGAGAGAAAAGAGCAAAAATAGACGAGGCTTGTGTGTTTGTTGCTGTACTACTCACAATTCCTTGATGAGCATCTTGTTGGGTTAAATCTCAGAGTGCTGGCTCTCTGATGCTTCTGCTGCTGTACATGCGGCGGCCCGGACCTCGACTGCTTTGTACACCACAACGACAGCTCTTAATATATATAAAACTCGATCGAGAGACGAGCACACACAGACAGACGGGCACACGACGACTCACTCGAGTTGCTTGCTCGCTGCCTGCTGCTCCTCGAGAGAAGCTACACTACTATTTCGCCTAGCGCACAAATATTACAATTGCGCTCGCTGCTGCTGCTGCTGCTCTCGGCTCGTCACACACTGCGTGTGCTGCTGCGTGTGTCTATATATGCGTGTGTGTTTGTGTGTCCGTTGGTTGGTTGCTTGTGGCGTGTTGTGTGGTAGTATAAAATCGTGTATATATCTGCTGCCACTGCTTCGCTTGTACGACGACGTATAAATAATAATGATAATAATGCAGGCGCGCGTTTATATGGAGAAGTAGGTATATATACGCTTCACGCTCACACGCGCGTATCAAGTGTGCGCGAAACTGCGGGGGCGGCCGCGCGACTAGTAGCGACTGCTGTGTCGCGCAGAGCGAGAGAGAGAGAGTAGTTGTGTGCTGCTCATGCACACATCACTGAACCTGCCAATTCGGAGCAGCACGCACACGCACACACACACCGCGAGCCGAAAATCAAAATCGCAGGAATTTTCTGCTCGTCGCGTTTTTTCGAGGCGAGAGACGCGCGCGCTCCGTTCTACCACTCGACCGCTCGCTGCAGGACTCTGCGCTGCTACTGACGAGCTTTATTACTTTCGTAGCCGATATATATGATATCGCGACGGAGGAGCTCGCATGCAGTTTGCTCGTGTGTGCGCATATATATAATAATATATGCACGAGTACATCTAGGTAAGGTAGTAGTGGTATATATATAGTGTATATAGGTAGGCAGCGACGACGACGACGACGCGGCTGGACGTGTGGCCTCTGCGCGCGACGGCGGCTGACGATTCTCCGCAATCCGCATGGCCAATATATCGCAGGCGTAGCCATCTTCCGTCTTTGTTCGAACCGTTTCGAGCACATGTATAGCAGTACGCGCGCGCGCGAATTGCCTGCATTATAAGATTCTCGCGCGACTGCATTTATGCTACTACATACAACGCCGAGCCCTTGTGCCTTATAGCTGCGATTCACAGCCGCCCTCGCCTATATACACTTCTATTGCCAATGCCCCCGTGCGAGCTTGAATTTTCGGAGCTTTTACTCGAGGTGCGGCCACGCAGTGTCTCGTGTATGTAGAAGCAGCTGCAAATATATGCGCGCCTTTTCTCGTGTGTGTAAATAAACGCAATTTTCGCGCTATCGCCACGATGACGAGCGAGGCACCTTATTCGGTCGCGACTATATTACATTGCGTATACGTGTTTACGAATGATAGGCGGCAACGTGGCGCTCGGCTGCGGTCTCGCGTACATATACGTACCGTACACTGCACAAATTTGCGACGACGACGACGACACGCTCCGAATTTGCAATTACCCATATTATATTATATATTATTATTATTGTAGAGTCATGTCTATGTACGTTAACGCCGTTAATTGGGAATTATCAAACGAGCGACGCTACATGTGTGTATCCGTGTGTACCGATGATCTAGTCTCGCGGATCATCTGGTGACCTATATATACATCAATTGCAAATTATTCACGGCCACGTGAAAAGTAAAAGTAAACAGATTTCATTTTTCGGCAAATTAGGCTTCTTAATCTTTATATTTTGTTTCTTCGTTCGACGCGCTTTTATCGTTATAAAACCTGCTGTGTAGCGCGGATTAGGCATTTAAAATTCCGCGAGTTCGGACACGAGCGATCGATGGGCGAGCACACCGCGCGCCGAGGGACACGAGAGACTTGCACTATTTGGTGTTGTTGTACCTTTAATTATGCCACTGGTGTATACATATTTTTGCTGCCCCTCGTATATAGATACTCGTGACTGTGCACCCACCCACCCAAATGTGCGCGCCTGTAGTAATCTATATAACTACACAACGCATACACATTACACACATAGACTTTCTCAATGCTGCGAGCTTGATAGGCGCCACTCCTGACTCTCTATATATATATATAACTACACCCAAATATACGGCGCGTGCAACGTCGTGTCGCGCTACTGTACTACTATATAATATCGGAGCATCGCGCGTCCTTGTCTTTCTTTTCCTCGTCTCTGTTTTTATTCTTTTTTTTTATTTTCGTAACAACAAATTTTCGCCTTTATTACGAGTGGAAAGAGAGAAAGAGAGAGAGAAAGCCTATTTACGCTTTCGCAGCAGCAGAAGCGAGTTGCACGTGTCTGCACACAATGCGCGCGAGCGGGGGGAGGAGGACGAGTTTTTATGCATTATATATATTAAAGTAGTTCACTCGGTTTGAATCATAACTGTTATTGTTGGCGCGTGACTTTATTCTTTTCTTTCATCATCGTCGTCGCATTATATGTACTATAATCTACTCTCGCTCGGACGCGATGGTGTGACAATCGTCGTCGGACAATTAAAAACACAGAGAGAAAGAGAAGAAGCAAAAAAAAAAAACGGTAAACGCGTTCTATAGATGAGCAGTAATAATAGAGCGTAAGAGTCATGTCAGCTCTAGATACATTACTAAACGCTATATATATTTTGAATGACGTTTTGGTTTTCTGCGCGAGGCGCGCAAAATATAGCGAGCGGCTTCCAAAAAAAAAATGACGACGAGCGCGCAGGCGATAAAAAAAAAAGTAAAATCGAAACTTGATACAACACTCGCTGTACACAGGCCAGACACACGAAAGCTTATCGATGACCTCCATGATTTTTACACACACGGCTCGATTTGGAAAAAGTGTAACGAACGGGGGCGGTTTTCTCGTAAAGAGGTGAGAAAATTTCGTTTGCATAATTTACGCGCGAGCCGTGCATTTTTTGTAACGTCGTGTACACACCTAGGTAGGATATAATATAATATTATGGATTGACGCGGCGGACGACGACGACGACGACGACGACGACGGCTTAGGGCTAAAGCGTTAAAGTGGCTCCTATATATAACAATATATCGCAACGCGACTCATGAGCTTGCGGTTGCGCCTCTAGCAGGGGCTCGAGAAGTCGATTAACTGCTGGCTGCGCTTGCGAGCGGGGTGCAAAGCTCCAAAGCTGGCGCGCGCCAAAGAGACGAAAGCTATGTATATGTCTGTGTGTGAGCCCTGCCGCGGGCTTGATTGCAATAAGAAGATTAGGTGTATCATAGCGATCTCTTATAAGCACGATATACATACATCGAATATATACATCTAAGCTCGCTCGTCGATATACATCGTATCAGGATGCAAAGAAGCGAGTTCGTCGGGCTCTAAACTGCATCGATATATACAGCGACGCGCGCGCCTTGATATGCCTCTGCTGCTGCGGGCCAAAACTGTGCTGTATAGACGCGATAAAAGTTATGTCATCACCTGCAGGCTCGACCTCGAATTCTATCCAAGATAGCCGCCTGCCACTGCTACTGCATCAATTTTGCACTAGGCTTTCGAATATAGATGCGATCGGAAAAAAAGGGAGAGAAAAGCTTTCATATATCGATTCCTTAGCCATGATTGGTACACGCCTATATATCCCTGTTCGATCAGTGTTACGTATTATTATTATTATATGAATTATTTCGCGTAATCGCGTGGATGTGTATATATGATTGCCGCGAGACACGTGTATTGTTTTGCGAGAAAAAAATTGTCGGAGAATCGAAAAGTGTATATGTGTGTATCGTCGATATGTTGCTATGTAAAAATATTGAAAATTTCGATAAGCCAACATCGAGTTTTGGGGATAGATAGAGATTCGCCGCGTCTCTTCGCTCGTCGTCGGTGTGGATGTGTATTATCAGTTGTTTTCTCAATCGAGATATGAATACGTATTGAACGCTGGGATAAGACAAAAACATTAACCTTCATTACCGCGATCGTATCGATACAAATGAAATATTGAAAATTGTTTCAAGAACATTTTTGTCCGAAATTGTTTTATTCATGATTGCCTGTATACGCGAGCTGCCCTGTGCTATTTTTACGAAACTGGACTAGACTGCGGGACTGAGTCTAGAACTGAAAAAAAGCTCGAATATATTACCATTTCCATCACGTAGCGTAGCGATGTGTACTTTTTCGGAACTCGGGCTCTCCTCTTGGCATTCGAATTATTTTAATGCCAAGAAAATTCGACCTTTACCGAGTCTCTCGTACTTTTCTCCGTGATTAAATAAAGATGCTCGTTCGCGATTACTTATCTTTACGGTTAATGATTTAAAGCTGCTCGTTTAATGCGTAGCAGATATTGTATTTATGTAACTCGAGTGTACACGTTTTACCGCGCAAATATGTTAAATAGTTTGCTACCCGATAAAAAGTATGTGCGCGAAAAGCAGATAAAAAAAAGAGTAATTTGAGGCCGTGAAATTGTTCGTTTCCGAAACAACTTCGCTGATGAATTGTTTAATTCTGTATTTAATTCTGTAAGAAATATCCTGAAATCGTACCTAGTCGAAGGGAAATCAATCGATTTTTCCAATCAAACAGCCCACACGCGTTGGTCTCCGTTAACACAAATATGACCTCGATTTCGAAAATCTAGGGCGCATTATTTTGATTATATATATTCGACGAACGCTCGAAAAAGAAAAATTAATTTACCGAGGCAGATAACGAAGGTACGATTCCAAAATTTCAGTTTACGAATTGGAACGCAAGATGTCAGGCCAGAATGGACGTGGATCGCCGAAACAATAATGACCAACACGTGTAAAAAAAAAACGCCGATGTAGCAATCGGCTGACAGCTGTCGCGCGCAGCGTTAATTTATCTCTCTTTATACTTTTCCCAAATTTCTGCGGCGTACAAGACAACAAGTCATCGGTCGAGGCTTAGAATAGATCGAACGTTATTCGTTCCCCCACATCTGACCAAAACAGTTCGGTTCCGGCGTGCAGCTCTCCGATGGAGTTACGTCAGTGTCTGTATGATAAAATAACGAGCTGGAAGTTGTAGCTGCAAATTTTTGCGTGCGATGCAGCTATACGGTTTGTGAATTGAACGAAATTCAACGGTTAATTCGTGACGTGTCGTACGATAGATAGTGCGTGACATTATACAGTTGACAGCCGAACTTTTGTGTGTGGACTCCAACATGTCTCTGTGGCAACACTTTGATGGTAACGAGGATTTTGAAAGCTGCGTACCAACTTTTAAGAAAAAGTCACGTCCCGCTACGAGGGAGGATCCAGATCCAGATCAACCAGACGTAGAATCGAATATTGGCAACGACACGCATCCTTACGCGGAAGCCGAACCTGTTCCTAAGTTTCTCACAGATTTCGAAGGCTGGAAAAGCTACGTAATAGATAACTGGAGATATAGGCATGATCGATTTCTAGTTGATCCGGATGATTCTTTAAGATCTCAACAAACTTACCTGCTTGATGCTTTATGGGCGAGTGATCGAGCAACCATGAGTAGTATCGTGGACGAGTTCATAGCAATGAGAAAACGATGTAGGGCGGAACGACTGCCGAGGATAATTGAAGATCCATCGTTGAAATTTAAAAAATTACCGAGATTACAATTGAAAGACATTTGTCCGTATACAAAAATTACGGACGAATTGGCTGAAAAACTCGAAGAGATTTATGTACAAGAGGTGAATACGTCGGATCGAGTTTTTAACATTTTTTTGGTTCTTTTCATGTAATTAATATCGATTTATCAAAAAAAAATGTTGTAGGCCTATGAAGAGTTATCGGATGATGGTCACGAGCCATTGGAAAAGGTCAAAGATTTTATAAATAATTTAGAACCTGGAAGTTTATTGCTGGACGTAGGTTGTGGCAATGGAAACTATCTGAATGTAAACCCAAATGTCGTCACAGTGAGTAGTGTTTATTTGTTTATAAATTTATAAGAGTGCAGCAACGTTTGTTACAAAAAGCTGAGCGTAGTTAATTATTATTGGTACGTATTGGCTATCGATGAAACATAAAATCACACTAGTATGTTCGTAACGACATATTTATACACACATTACCCAAAAATAATTATCATAAACGTCAAAAAATATGAAGTGACAAAAGTTTCAGATCGATCGATTAAGAACATTTCGAATTTTCGTATGACAGCTGAATACTCGAAAATTAAGGAAACCATGACACATAGTTTCTCTACGCTCAGCTTATAATTAATTAACCTTTCGATTCTGCACATCTCAACTTATGAATGAATAATAACTTTGAAATATTTTTTTTCAGTTCGGTTTTGATTATAACATGGAGTTCGTGAGAGAATGCCGCAGGCAAAACCATCAAGTTGCTCATGGACAATGCTTATATTTACCTTATAGAAAAAAATCTCTCGACGCTGTAATTTGTATAAATGTGCTGCATCATTTATCGACGGAAAAAAGACGCAGACAGGCTATCGCCGAAATCATGAGAGTGTTACGACCTGGAGGCAAAGCCCTAATTTATGTGTGGGCAAAATCCAATGGAATTGAACAAAAAACTAACAACTGGCTAGACGAAGATTCAGAATTGCATCGAAATTTTGAAATGTCCATATTGTTACCACTTTACAAAAAGAAAACAAACTTTAAAGACAGCGATTTATTAATATCAGAAAAAAACCCGTTATTCCATCATGTTTTCAATCAAGAAGAACTGATGAATTTGTGCCTAAGTGTTCCAAAAACAACGGTGACTAGTTCCTATGAAGATCAGGGTAATTGTTGTGTCGTTTGTGAAAAAATGGATTGATCGTTACGCATTTAAGCTGGTCTTAAACAGCACATTCTGTACTGATGCTTTTATATTATCGAACAATTTTTTTATAATTATTTATGAATGTTGAGAACAATAATATTTTATATTTTATGATATTGTGTGATTGTACTTTGAATTATTTTAATAAAATATTGTATAAGTGAAGAATTCGAATATAATAAAAATACTTTTAAAATAATCGTTATTTTACAACATTAAATCTGATTAACAAATGATAACAAAGATTATCTTTTGTTCATTTGTTTCTGAATAATATGAGCTTAAACATAGAATCAGAATCTTCCCTGTTTTCTTATTTTAAAGATATGTCAGTAAAAAAATGTTTTGGGTACTTACCTTGATCCAATTATTTCGATGTTCATTTCTAAACTCTGGACGCCAGTTAATTTTATATTTTTAACTTGAAAATAATTCAAAAATTTTTAGATGTTCTCGTCTTCAATCTTAATTTACATTCATAGTGGTATTTTTTTCAATATTTAATTTTCATTTGATACAAGTAAAAATTTCTGTTTTTATTATTATAAAAAACGACCATTCAAAAAAGCGCATCGTTTTATTACCAGCGTAGATAACGAAAATTCACAAATTAAACGTTAGGTGTCAGAGTAGCACAGTCACTCCGCACTCGAGACACGAGAGTTGTGATTTGAATTTCGACTACGAGTTATCGAAATTACCAACAGAGTGCGCGCGCAGTTGAAGCAGACGATGTCCTAAGCCCGATGACATGTGCTCCGTACTCCGTGAAATCTAACTTGTTATTTTTACACTTCCTAAATTTTGATAATATAATCATAAAATAGGTACAAATAACTAATAAGGTAATGACGAATAAATTATCTTAAGTCACGAGTTTTTTTCATCACTCTATAAAGTATTTTTTGTTCTTTGTCAATAGGACTGACAGGTACACGGGCAATGTAAACATCAAACACGTGTGACTGTATGTGCATACACGTAAAACATTTCAAATATCTGTCAAGCTCCACCACATTCAATTTCACCACTGACCAGTAAACACTGTCCATCCTCATGAATACGGAAGAGTCTTTGTGGTCTAAAGCAGATAAAAAGTTAAACCGAGCTCGAAAAAGAATGAGTCACTTGGCTGAATTTTCAATAGAACCAACCAAGGTAGGTGAAAAAAAAATTCTGCAGAATATTTGAAACATTTAAATAATAATTTATTTTTTGTTACAGAAAGTAATTCTTTGCAATCTTGGATTGGCCAATGTGCTGGAAAAAGAATGTTTCGAGCAATATGTATCACAGGCATTACCAGAAATTAGGTATACGCTGAGCATGCCAGCAGGAGAAACTTACTGTTTCTTTGATTTCGATTCTGTAAAAGAAGCTCAAGACTTTTATAGTCGAGGCCATGGAAAACTTAAATTTGTTATTAATGAACGCAAAGTGCCATTCTGTCTAGGTTATGTGAAATCAGGTATGTTTTTATTATAAATGTGGAGTTTACGAGAAATTCAGAAAAAATCCAATGAATTAATTTAATCAAACAGTTGCAGATAAAACATTGAATCATTGTCCTCCCCCATCCCATTATCCAAATGGTTTAAGACTAATAGAAAACTTTGTTACTCCGGATGAAGAAAAATTGTTGCTAGATGATCTTGATTGGAGTGATAATGGTAAGTTATTAAACCTTTATAGTTTTATCTTTGAAAATAAAAAATATTTAACTTCATAATTTTAGAAGAAAAATCTATTTTAAAGAATAGACGAGTTAAACATTTTGGCTATAGATTTTGTTATGATTCCAACACAGTAAAGAAAGATGCAACAGTGTCTCCGATACCAGAAAAATATGGATTCCTGCTAAAATCTTTTGAAGATTTAACCACTGAAAATGTTGACTATAATCAATTGACAATTAACAGATATCTCCCAGGACAAGGTATTTCAAGCTATTTTCATTTTTAAAAATCATAGTGCGTTTAAATCTAACTTTTTTAAAATATATTTTAGGAATTCCAAATCACGTAGATAATAATGAAGTTTTTGATGAACCCATACTCTCGCTTTCACTTAATTCAAGTTATGTAATGGATTTTTATAAATGTGATTCATTAGAACAAAGACAAAAAGTATCTATTGATTTGCCACAAAGATCTCTTTTAATCATGAGTGGTGAAGCATTTAGAGAATGGACTCATGGTATTGCTCAACGACAAAATGATGTTGTAGAAACTGACAGTGGTAATGATGTAAGAAAAAGAGGCATTAGGGTTTCATTTACTTTCAGAAGAGTTAAAAAAAGTTATGATAATTATATAAATCATTCATCAACTGAAAATAAAGATGATTCAGAATCGTTGCCTAATTTGATCAATCCAGTTTCAACGATCACAGACAAAGTAGCATCTAAGCTTGAAGAAACTTATGTACATGAGGTAAATATCATATTAGTTTGTTAAAATTTAATAGTTTGTAAATATTCAATAGTTGTCTCATATAAATAATATCACTCATAAAAAATATTACAGGTCTATGAAAGCATATCAGATCATTTTAGTAAAACCAGACACACACCGTGGCATAATGTTGAAACATTTGTAAAAAATTTAAAACCTGGAAGTCTCTTGTTAGATGTAGGCTGTGGTAATGGAAAATATCTACACGTGAATCCCAGTATATTTAAAGTGAGTTATATTATTGAATTTATAGACAAGTTTTTAATCTCCCAAACTTAATTTGTAACTTAGAAAAAATAATGGTAATAAATTTTTTTCAGTTTGGTATTGACCGAACCATGAATCTATTGCAAATATGTAGAGAAAGAAACTTCGAAGTGGCTCGTGGAGATTGTTTGTATTTACCGTACAAAGAAAATTCTCTTGATGCCGTAATTTGTATAGCTGTTATTCATCACTTGTCAACAGAAGAAAGACGTCGCCAAGCCATCGTCGAAATTATAAGAATATTACGACCCGGAGGCAAAGCCCTAATTTATGTCTGGGCGAAACAACAATCGCGTGGCTCAGTTAATTCAAAGTATTTGAAATCTGGTAAAACGAAAAAAGACACGCGAATAAAAGCAGGTGAAAAACAAACCCCAACTGAAGTGATGCATCGCGATAATGAAATTTCGATCACACTGCCAGTTCACGAAAATCGCACAGAATTCGATCACCGCGATTTATTAGTTCCATGGAAAAAAGAAGAAGAATCGTTTTTGAGATTTTATCATGTTTTTCATGAAGGAGAATTGAGAGAACTATGTGAAACAGTTCCAGAATCTAATATAGAAGAAATTTATTACGATCAAGGCAATTGGTGTGCAATTCTAGAAAAAAATGACTCAATCAGTTGCCTTGATTGTTATTGATTTAAGCTGGTCTTAATAATGCACTTAATATCTTTTTATTAACTAACGATTTTTGAAAATGATATTTTAATAGTAAAAAATGTACAAGTGAGAGCAGTGAATTGTATATTTTTGGACGCTATGTAATTTTGTACAGTAAATTATTTTAATAAAATATTGCGATCTTTATATAATTGTAAAAATGTGCATTTGTTAAAATTTTGATAAACCTAATACCTTCATAATAAGTAAAAAATTGAAACATAAATCTAATGAAATTAGCCAGTAATTTATCGAATCATAGTTTTGAAAAACCGAAAATTTTTATCCTTCTCAATCAATGGAACAACTGTATAAAAATTCTGCAGCAACGAAAAAAAAAAACAAACGGCAACAGTCACTTTTGTAAGTCTCCTTATTGTTTGATCATTTCACAAGGATCTGTTGAACGCAGTATACAGCTCGCATCCCGATGCAGAATAAAATCCAATCGCAACGCGGACGCAATTCCTCACATACGTAATACGTGTATAAACACAGTCTATACTTTATAACACACGAGTTACAAGTCGTCTCCTCAGTCGTTGGGTATACATTACACGTCGTTGGAACATAGCGCATCGTGTGCATATAATAGAGGATAGATATGTCAATTGCGTTTCGATTTTCGCAGCAGCGCACACACAATTACGTGCCGAGTTACTATATTATGTGGTGTACGTCACGAGAGGAGCAAATGAGCCCTCGAGACAACGTAACACGTGCCGCCTCCGATCGGTCTTTTCTCGATAAAAATGCGTCTAATGCTGCATCGTTATTTTATCGAGATATTAAGCAAGTCTACTTTTAACAATCGGTCGTTTGAAGAAATGTAAAGTAACATAAGAGGATTTATCGTCACGAATGTTCATGGTTATTTTTAATAATTGTACTAATTAGCGACGAGATGCGCATGGTTTTTTATGTATAGTAAAACAACTTTAAAATATATCTGTTTGTCTGTTTCCATATATAGTCGCTTGAAAAAAATTAAGAGTTCTTAATCTTACTTTAGCTTCTGACCGTTTCAGAAAAACCGGTTGACTTTAATTTTAACCATCCAAAATTCTTTTTCTGCACTCGGTTCTTACTCTTATTACAATTCAAAACGAATAAGGAATGCGATATATTTTTACAATACTGAATCATCCTCTCGAAAATATATATTCTAGAAAATGCAAAAAGTACATTTGAAATTCATTACATTTAAAGCGCAGAGTCTCCTTTCAAGGGCGATACGTATCTTCTTTTCAAAGCGTATATTAAAGCGGCACTTTACGTGCACCATAAATCGAGTAAGCACAGGTGAAAATGTTCACACTAGTGGTAAAATGGTGAAAAGAGCATCGCAGTCGTCGTCGTCGTCGTCGTCGTCGCGCTTCCGCGCACGCGAGCGCATAATTCGTATACAACATACACGTGTAAAGCTGAATTTCGAAATAGTTCATTTGCACTCGTGCAGCAGCTGTGAAAATCGTTTTATCGCGCGCAACACACTCAAAGCGGTTTTGATTTTTTTTTAACTATGCGAGTGATGTATTGCCGTTTAATATAATTCAACGTGTAAACGGAGTCGCTACTTATACTCGTTTCATTTTCAAGGTTCCATATTCTTTTGACATTTTTTTTCCATGTATCGATAGTGACGAAACCATAAGATAGCCAATGAGCTCGCGAACGAATACTTGACTGTATAAGCTCATTTGCATCGAGTTAATTACTGCGAGGATAATACTCGGAGCATAGATTGTTCGTTTCGAGACTCTTTTTTTTTGTATTAAATAACTAATAATAATGACGGTGCAACACACGGTATGATAAACATTGCAAGTGACAGTAGAAGATGAGTCATGGCATTTTCGAAAGTTTTTGGCGCACGAGCGATATCAATTTATTGAGAAACAAAAATCTACCCATCAAAGGTAAATTGATGGATCGTATAATTCCTCGACTCACGAGCCATTCAGCGAGTCGAGATAAAAAAAAACAACGACGACGCGCAAGCCACTCGATCTTTGCAAATTAGCCGTATATAATATTTCTCAAGTCAGCTACTCTCTTGAGAATCGTCATATAAATATAAATGTATTCGTACAGACGAGAGAGAGAGCCATTATAAAATCATTAATCCATGGCAATTTTCATTTAACGTCTTTGGTTCGCGGCGGCGTCCAGTCATTCGTCACACTTTAAAGTGTAGCGAAGTAGAGAGGAAAAGTCTCTTACTCTCTCTCTCTCTCTCTCTCTCCTAAGAGAGATCTTATAAGCAGCCGCACGGCAATTCGCGCGTGTAACTTTCAACCGGGCAATTAAGCACTGTGCGCAGCAGCTGAGTGTGGGCTACCTCTACACATGTGCTGATGCTGCATACAGAAGCATAGCTCGCGGCGCTTCTTCTTTGCCGATTGAATATAGAAAAAGAAAGACGCGGACGACGTGGATGATGCATTCCTATCTTTCATAAGAGTGAATTTACAACGCCACTGTGGCTTTGACAAGATGATTGACGCTTGGAAGTATAGCGTCGCCGATTTTCCCGAGTGTCGCGCGAAATTTACAAAGCAGTAGCATCGTCGTGCAGCAGCGTAATGTAAACACGATCTAGAGGAGCTGCGCTGTAGGATGTCGTTAGTAAATCTGTAATGGTTTCTTCATTGCATATATTATACGGCGATAGCCGATCGTCGAGCGACGACATTTGTATACCGCCGTGCATTATATACATCGATGGTTTATATTTCCCTTTTATTAGCGCGGGCCGAGTACAACGTTTATAAAAACGAGAAAGTCCGAGAGTTACGAATGTTGATTCAATTTCGTGTACCTTATGGTGGGTCCACCTGTGATGCATAATACGTGTCGATTCTTGAAAAGTCCACGCGATTGAGCAATATGCAGCAGCAGCAGCAGTTCCTCTCCCGGTCACAGAGCTATATAACATAAATATAATATTCAATTGTCAGGGCGCATTAAATACATTGGAGAGAGATAAAAGTGCGCTTCGCAAGAAAAGCGCAGCGCACTCATAGACGCACGTAAGATTACGTTTAATATACGCGTAGAATATGTATATTCTATACTTCAAATCGCAAGACTGTAATGAGCGACAAGAGTTTCCGTTTGACGAACTGCGTGCGGCGTGTTACAACGTTTCCAAGAGATTATCGAAGCGCAGAAGACGGCGAATTAGCGGAAACCGAGAGTGCGGCGCGATCGATCGAGCGACGATATTCATTATACATATCTGTGGTGTACGCATAGACTGGCATCGATATCAACTCGGCATAACCGATGTCCGATTCGCGTCCAATAAATATGGCTACTACTGCAACGTCGCGATCGGTTCCTGGAACTCAGTAGGCGCCGATTGCTTTCTGCCTCGTCTATATCAAAACGCGCGCGCGAATGCAAAAAGAGAGAGAAAAAAATCTTATTAGATCAGTTCGAGCTTCCTTGTTAAGCGCAGTAGTAGTGGCATAAAGCCAACGAGAGGGAAAGTGTAATATCGGTCGGCGAACCGCGCGTATATTATAGTATAAGCGACGCGTAACGCGCACTCGTATATATGTTCGCGAACGTATTTTTGAGGAAGACCGCATCATAGCTGCAACGGATATTACTCGTGTGCGTGCGTATGCGCGATTTAAGATTCGGAAATTGATTAGTATACGCGTCTGCGTTTATGAACTTTTTAATTTCTGACTCATTATCTTGCGCTGTACACGCGATTATAATTCATAATGCATCTAATATGATGTAGCTGCGCCTCGCGCGGGTGAACCGCAAAATGCTTTTCTCGTTTCTTTCTTTCTTTCGACTGTGCGCTTGGAGGCTCCGATCGTTCATCGGTTGTATTTTATATATTTTCAAGTGTATTATAACAAGCCGTTTTTCGGACATCGTAAAAGCACGGTGCAGTGAATTATTAGGCTTTAATATATTTTCGCCAGTTTGCGGTCACCTCTGCCGCGCAGGAGAGCGAACTTTATTATTATTATTATTATTAATGCAATTGGCGCGACGCTGCAGCACAGTACGACTCATTAGTTATAACTGGTTCGTATGATTATGTATAAATTCTGTGGGGGTCCCCCCGATGCATTTTTGATGTTCGACCAAAAATCGGGTAAAAAGAAATTCTCGCTTCGAACGACGAGCCGTGCTATTAACATTGGCAATGTCAGGGGCTTTCACGATATCGCGCGTTCATATACATTTATATATATATGTGCGCCTGTGCGAGTAAGTTTATTATACGCACATCTCGCGCGCGCACACGAGTTATCGCCGAATTAATCGTCGAAAAAACAGGTTTGCGCCGAGTATTTTTTTGGTACACAATCGTCGTCGTCGTCGTCGTCGTCGTCGTCGTCTCGAGGACCATTCGGCGCAGAGACAATCGATTGGGAAACTGCAGCTCTCGAGACTCTCGACGAGGACGAGGCTCTTTACAAAGCCATCGACGAATTGGATAATGGCAATCGCAAAATTATTTTACGTAATTGATAATTGCGTACCTGGACGAGCAGTCGTATATCACATGGACCGCGCGAGTGTATATATATCCTCGCGAACGGACAAAGCTTAATCAAGTCTATTTATGAAAAAATTCGCAGTTGTTCGTTAATAAGTTAAATTTTCGTACCACTAGTACCTATAATGTACATGAATCGAAAAAAAAATTGATCGAGTGAAAGCCACGCCATAGACTTTACAAACAACTCATGTACGCGTGTAAGCACATTAATAATTAACCATTCGAGCGTTGGAGATTATTGTAAAGATCGGTATGGCCTTACATATTGGCCATTACGTTATATTATCAAACGCACACGATTGTTAGCGCGAAAATATGCCAGGCCGCAACACAACGCGAGCCGCTGTTCGGTGTGTGCGAGCGATGCAGCGCGAAAAACTCGTTGCTGCCTGCGAAAGACCTTCGCAGTGGACCGCGCGCTTGGTACACACGATGTTATTTTTTCTCTTCTTCGCCCCGCGTACGTATAATATACATAATACCTCGAGATCGATTGTTTCGCAAAGGCCGTTCGCTCGGTCGAATGCAGTTTACTTGTACACCACCGCACGTCCAGACGGTTTCTGTATATATTTTTCTATTCAGAGTTTATAATATATATACGTATAGACGCACCGAATTCGCGCGCGGGGGGAGATATTGCGCAATCGGTGTTCCAGCCCAGCATATGCTATATAAGCTTGTATTATAAATGCACCGAGATCGCGTACCGTATGTATACTCGATCGTACGCGGCAGATAAGAAAGCGCGAACTATCGGCTAGCTGCTGCTGGATAGCCGCGAGATAAGGCCCTGGATATACTATCGACCGCCGCCGCCGCCTGTATCAGTGCAGCGCGCCATGTTAAATCGGCTGTAATCGGTTCGCGTATTTATAATATATATAAATGCATGCATGTGTGTGTGTGCGCGCGAGCTGCAGCCGGACTCGAGCAGCCGAGAGAATAACTATTAACCGCTCCCACGAGGAGACACGCGACCGGCTGAGCTCAAGCCCCATGAGCAGCAGCCACAGCCACAGGAATAAGCGTAGTGGGCCGACCGCTGCTGCTTATGATCTACATAGTATACCTGTATATATAACATCGGGGCCAACGAAAGGGAAAACGCGTTCGATCTCGCTCGCGAGCACCTCGTGTAGCAGGTATATACTGCGCGCGAGCAAACACTTTTTACTTCCCTCCTTAATATCTCTCCGCAACGAGCTGCCTCTGTCTGTGTCTGTGTGTACGTGTGCAAGAGTCCAAGATAAACCGGCCACTCTCTACGGCGCGCGGCTGGCTGGCTGGCTGGCTCTGGCAGCACCGACGACTGCGGCAGCGGCTCCTTCGGCTTTTTTTCCTCCCAAAGTCGACACTTCGTACCGATCGCTCGACAAAGTCAGATCGGTCCCCCTCGTAACGATATAAAATAACTCGTGAGCCCGCGATCCTATTCGTACTCGATATATCTCGTACCACTACGTACTGCAACAAAGTGCGCGCTCAAAAGGAAGATTCAAAGGATGGACCGTTGAGACACTTTTTTGATCAGTGGTTTTTTTTTGTTTTTTTTTTTTTGTTTTTTTTTCTCGTATCGATATTTCAGTTTCTTTGTGCTTGTGCTACTACTAAGTGTGATATAACCGGCTATAACAGTGTGATCTTTTGTGGGTGATTTAAGATTTCTTAGAAGCTCAGTGCAATTTTCCGGATTAACACCTCCCATTTGGTAAGTTACAATTTCATCTCTTCGAACGTTTTGTATTTTTTTACGAGGTAATTAATGACTGTTTTAGTAAAAAATCGTAAATTACTACTTGTTATTCTGAAAAGTAAATACGCCTTTGAAATGTTGATGAACGACGGAGTTTGAAAGTTACAACTTGACTGACTAAAAGTTCATTTACAAAAAAATGGCAAATGAAAAGACACATTGCTCTTGAATCGCATTTAATTAGCTCAGTATTTCAATAGAGTACATTTCAATGGAGTTTACGGTGAACGAGACATAAACGATACTTGTTTTCAATGAGAGGTATATATATTATATCACACCTCATTTCTGAAGTCAATCAAGCTTTTTGCCTGTTTACGATTTCCAGATCATCATTCGTAATAGAGTCGAACGAAAGTTTTTTTTTTTAAATTGCCATCGCTGTTCTCGATCTTCGGTCATTAAATTAATGTAATATAAGGCATAGTCTTAAAAAACACTTTCTTTTTTTTTACGACAAAGTCATTTTGAGAAATTCGTTCCTAATCTTTGTTCCAGAAATTATAAAAAAAAATAAGGATCGACGCTCCGCTTACATAGATTGTGTACCCGATCGATAAGCGCAAATAAAGAGTGGGCCTTCCGATCGTTGTTAATTGCAATTCGCTCGAAACTATAAGCGAATTCATGAACAGAGACCTGTGATGTATGCTACCTTAGGATAAAATATTATTTACAGGTAAGGGGTCAACTTCATATGTTTCGTAGTCGTAGAAAATTTGTCATTATACATATATTGTATCGCTGCTCTTTGCGGTCATTGAAATGAAAGTTGTTTTTTTTTCTTCTTCGTCGCCAAGTGATTATATTTGCCCGCGCGCGCGTTTGTACATCACTCACACACACACACACATGGACTTTCAATTTTTTCTAGTAATGACTCTCCGACGAGTGCATTGTACTTTTATGCAAATTGCATTTATATACGGCGCAGCGTATAAAATGGTCGGTTAAGCAGCTCGCGCGCGTTTGTAATTACACGGAATACTTCCTCAAAAAATAAGCAGAACGAATTTATCGGAAGGAGCTCTTGTCCAATTTATTCCCTGTAAATTTATTACAAGTGGATGACGTCACTTCACTCTTTCATTCATGTATGTATTTAGCGATCGAGCACACACTTTCGGAATTCTTCAGTCTCGTATAGGTCGAATTTCAATTATTTAAAAAAAAAGGAAAAATAAACTTGCCGTAAATTCTTTGCGCGCGAGCTTGAGCGGCGTGGGCACTTTCATATTTAACGATTTAACGACTGTATTAAAAAAATGTTTGTTTGAATAATGAGAAGAAAAAAAGTTGAATAACCAAGCGCGGAAAGAGCCATGTTTTGACGCGAAAAATAGCCTCTTAAAAAAGGCCAAGAACTAGTTAAAATAGTTTGTTATATTGTTGAAGAACTGTTCCGCATATTATTGGTTACTACATAATGACGTTGCATAAAGTAAAGGCGGTGCAGTGTCGAAAACACATCGGTCAGATGAAAAAAAAAGGCATCGAACAATAACCGCGCGTATTTTGCTCATAATCGACAACAAACGGACTTTTATAAACACGCATTGAATTCGAGAAGAAATTTTTTTCAAGTTAGCCCCCCTAACGATACGTAACGCAGTCTCGTGTAGGAGAGAGAGAGAGAAAAAAAAATAGAAAAAGAGCGTACAAACACATTCTTGCCGCGAGTAATTTTGTAATAAGCCAAAAGCGCACAGCCTGTCTGTGCAGATATACGAAATCCTGAAAGTTAGACTCTGGCATCCTATAATGCACACAGGAGTTATTTTCCGATACATACGTGCTCGAGTTAGGCTTCATTTATTTTTCTCATATGGCATACGAGCGTCGTCACGTACGGAACGCACACGCGGGGGGGATCATAGATTCGATTTAAATTACAATCGCGATGGAAGTGCATACGCGCGAGGATACATCGATTGAATACGCTCGTTAAGATTGCTCGTTAATCAAAATTAATCCATGGCGCGGTATCGAGCAATTTTCCCCATTTGTTCGTTAACACCTGCGAAAAATAGTTTTGTGAGCAGCGTGTAATAGATTAGTCGTTTTTGTTGTTTAGATAAAAATATGCTAGACGTTTTTCGAATCTATTCGATTCATTAAAAAAAAGCCTTTCAAAAGATCGTAAGAGAAAGCCGATCTAAAGATTTATTCTTTAATTGAAATTTTTGAAACAATAGTTTTCATTAAAATGGAAACAAAGGAAAAAATTAAACTTTTGTCTTCGAATAGAATACATTTTGCGTGAAACGTTGATTAATTCGCGCTGTCGGCCCCTTTGAAATATGTACAAGGACAAAACAAAAAAAGGCCAAAATATTTCCGAGCTATTTTCGATCCCTTAAAATTACGCATTATACGATCATCCTCGATCAAGTGGATTCTCTCGAACTCTCACTTTCGAAATTTTTTCGCAAATACCTCGTGTGTAAACTCGACCAACTACTCAACGATCTCTCCTTGTCTACCTTCGTCAAAAATCATTGAGATATTCGGCGCTTCATCGAAAAAATGCACGCGAAAAATTGCGAAGGTTGATAAAAAATAAAAAAAAAATGGAAAAAGAAAAAAATTCCCCACGTACGCGCGTGCGAGTGCGCGGCACACGATACTTGCGTTCCATGCATATTAAGCGCTCGCAGCAGAGAACAATCCGAGAAAAGGTCGAAAACCGGTATTATCGTTCCTCGCGACTTCTTCATTACGGTCGGGTACGTAAATCGAAGAGAGAAAAAAAAGAAGGAATCGTTCGATTTGCATCTGTATAAAAGCTCGCGCGCGCGAACACGAGAGTACTTTCACGCGCGCGTGTAATTATTTTAATCGGATTCGAGACGCATGAGATTTACGTAAATTTTTTTTCTTCTCTTTCTCACTCTCGATCATCCGTCTGACTCATTGCAACACATTGTGTTTGCCTGCGCGAGCCGCAGGTTTGTTTGCTCGATAACGAGCTATTATTGTTTTACTAATCCGATGGCCGCGCAACGATTTCAAAAATATATATCGATCAATTATCAGTCGCGATACTTTTCCCGCGGGCACATTAAAATTTGTGCTCTCTGTGTGTATTTATTCGGCGAGCAAGGAATGTAAGTACGAGGCCATATAACGAGCAAAAAGAAAGTGGTTCGAATTCGCGACTTATGAGCAGCGGCGGCCTCACATATAGTCGAGCAAAAAAACTGCCGTACTTTATGATTGTTTCTTGTGCGTGTGTGCACGCGTGTCTGCGCCGTATATAGATTCCAACGCCCGATTACAAATTGAAATATTATTTCGCGTATATATAAGTGTTTGTGTGTGTATACGATATAATTTGTCAACGATGAAAAAAACCTATACATGCGCGTTCGCGACTTTCTCTTGCGAGCGCTCGGCGCGGCGAGTATCGCGCAAAACGGCCGCGCACCGAACGTAAAATTATGTGCATCAAATAGAACGTCAAAAAGATGCTAGAACTTAGATCCAGCTTGATCGCGACAAGCTATGAATCTTTGCCTCGGTTGTTACACAGCGAGCTTGCGCGCATCTTAATCGAGGCGTCGTGGACGCTAGTTAGTACACACGACGGACATGCTCTCTTTGCTCTCGTTCGCGCAGACACACGCACAGTCACCGCAGAGATGGATTATACACGAGTATAAGTATATTTACCTGAGTCGCGAACTACAAACTTTCGAATCGCCGCGCGCGGACTTTTATCAGACTCACGTGGACACGGCGCGTGTGCCTATAGACAGCAGCGGCAAGAGCACTGCAAACTACCCATGTTCAAGAAAGTTTTTTTTTTCAACTTCAATTTTTTCAAGACAAGCAAATGGCTTTTACGTGTTCTAAATCGTGGCGGCGGGTTCGCTCGTTTGATACTCGAATGAAAAACCAATTGCGCAATTGCATATAGGCTGCTGCTGCTGCTGCTGCGCCATAAGGATCTATTATGGGACACGTGATCCGCGGCCTGTGTGAAACGGCCGCGCACGTCAAATATCGGGGATAGCTCAATTTATTAATCGTCGAAATTGAAAAATGTCCCTGGGCTTTATTGTGAATTTCGGCCTTGTGTACATATTATAAAATATATAAATATAGCGCACGTGTATAGATTTTTCACGGAGGAATAAATCACAAAAGTTTATTATTAATATTCATGGCCTCTGCTTGGTGATGCTTGCAATGTCTCTCTCTCTCTGTCTTACGAAATACAGAAAGTCGTTAAACCACGGCGGATCAGCTCAGCGACTCATGGCAACGGTGGTCGATACATATTACAATATAACGCGCGCGCGCGGCGAGAAAGAAAAACGGTTACATGCACTGCAGCTCATACTGCGCTTTACATCGGCACAAATGAAGGACACTATCCGTGCAGCAGGGGCTAAAAATTTCTGCGGTTCTACTATCCGTGGCCGCTCGAACGAAAATATAGAACGAGCGAAGCTCGTGCGGCTTTTTCCTTTTTTGTTCTCATAGCATCGTCGTCGACATTCGTTTCGCATACATAAGCGCGCCGGTGCATCGACTCGTGTGCGGTATTTGTGGAAAACGTCGACGAGAACGTAATTGTATTGCGCGTATATTTGCTCGTATCTCATAATGTTGAGCAGAACGCAAAAGCTCACCCGTAATAATGCCTCGGAAAAATTATTGAAAAATTTTTTACCCGATTCGCTCCGAGTACGTAGTTTTTGAAAAGAGAAATCTATTCTGAGCAATATATCGAGTCCAGGGATCTTCGCGTACAGAAGAGGTCATTAAGAATTAGCATGCGCGCGCATTTCGTATACGGTGCTTTTTTTTGTACACGCTCGAAGCAATTTTCCAGAATATAAAAGCTACGCGTACTTAGTTAATAATACAAGACGTGAATGCATATAAATACACGAAACAACTTATACGCCGCGTATTAATAACGGTATTTATTCTATTTTTTTTATGTCCGAGTAAAAATTTTACAACCGTTGAAATTACCGAGAGAGAGAGAGAGAGGACTAATAGGATTCAAGTAGTATCACGTAAATAAGTAATGGATTATCAAATGGACTCGTGCTCGTGTAACGATGTTTTACGTAACCGAAGAAGTCTCAATTTCGTTCGAGAACCATAAAGTCATCATCTTTCCACAAAACTGGGAAATTGATCACAACAAAATACTTACTTCCGTGTGAAATGACCCAGTAGTGTCGATAGACTCGAAAACCGCGTGAAATTCGTAGCTCATAATGGTTTTATTTATAAAAAATAAAAATCTAAATGTGCGAATTTAAATTCCAATACAATCTAATAATCTCGTTACAATAATCCGGCGCATATACGTAGCAAAGAGTAAATTACCAACAACGACGCAAAGCTGCCTACAAAATTACGTAATATATAGGCAGTATCTATTTTTTATTTATTTATTTTTTTTGTGTAAGCTCCCATGAGCTCCGCAGCGTATATATGTAACTTGGACTCGCTCACGCAGGCATATATAAATATTATATACCAACGGTGCTTATGGGTTATTTTATAAATACACACACACACGCTCATGGGCTAAAATCGGTCCAATATATATTCACGTATAAGTGTGTATGCACATGGACAAACGAACAAAGCAATAATGTATGTACATAGAGCCGGGCGTGCGGACATTGCATTGTAATTTACAAACTGCAGCACAGGTAGACGTCGGTTACTGTGCTGCACACGTTTGACGCGTGTGAAAGGATCCGGTTGTGTCCATGTGTGCGTGTGTAAGTGTGTATTGGGCTCTCGATCGGGTGGCGGCCCGAAAACATCGAGTTTGGACAGAATAACTCGACTTTTTTTTTCATCCTTTCCTAAGCATCGCATGCTCGTGCGTGCACCAAATACACACACACACACACACAACCTGTCCGAGGAATTTCCCACAAATGCAGTCCCAGAGTCCGAGTTCTCTCTCTCGGTAAATCGGTCAATATATAGAAAAGAGAGTAAAAGTGCCGGTCGCGCCGCGCGGCCTCTTGCAAAATCAATTCGAGAGAGAGAGAGAGAGAGCAAAAAAAATGACACGGCGCGCGGCGGCTGCATTATCGAAAAATCCTGCAGGCGAGACCTGCACTGCAGCAGCAGCAGCAGCTCTGTCACAACATGCACACACGGTTATGTTCTATAAGCCTCGGCTCTCCAGCGCAGCAGGACCCAGGCGTCGTGCGCGTGATACCGAGGCCTCGAAGTAAAAGTGATACACACTGCCGGTTCGAGATCATATACACGAGATTTGCAGTGTACACCGCTGTTGCTGCTGCTGCTGCTGCACTGGAGCAAGTAATACTGCTAGTATTTATATCGCGCGCAGCACACACATGCACATGCACGTACATACGTACGTACGTAAGAACGTGTTTGGCCAATATAACTTTGCCGCTGAACTCTGTGCCTCAAGGATGTGTAACATTACGACTCGAGCACGAATCCTACGTATATAGACACATACCGGATCTCACATATACGAATCTTTTTTTTTAATTACGTCCAGCTCGAGCTTTCCTGCAAATCCGATATCCTCCGCGTGACTCGTGCGAGGCCCCTAATTTTCTTCCCGCACCTCGAGTCGGGTGCCGCACGCGCGACGACGGATTTTATTATACCCCGCCGGAATATCAATGCCATTGTTGGGCGCCTCTTTTCCATTCATTGAACGATGAACGCGCGACGGGTTCTGTCGTCATTTCGGAGCTATTCGATTATTCGACTAGGTACATACGCGCGCGCCAAGGCATAAATATGTCGTTTTTCAACGCGATCCACGTCGTTATCGTCGTCGTTAAAATTTTTGCCCGCGCCTACCGCGATGATAAGGCTCTCGAAGAAAAATGTCCAACCGGATGTAATACTCGTTTATTTTAATAAGGAAAAAGAGAATGGTCGCGCGACTCGAGATAAATGACAAAAAATGTGTCTCGGACGATTTTTTCACTTTACTTTTTTTTTTTTTTCAAGAAAATAAAAATCTCGCGTTTATAATAAAGCGAAAGGACACTTGGAGCGTCCTTGGGTGCAAAAGACATTTGCCCGTCCTTGAATTCCTTAAATAACTTACACTCTTGGGACTTGAAAATTTTTTGCGCACACTAAAAAAGAGCTTAATTGCCCGCACAATGTCGAGCGAAATTAAGTGACAAGCCGCGCGCATTAATTTATCATTTTGCTCCACGTGATGCATCAAGCCACCGTAAATTTTTAAAATATTCCTATACAAAATTAAACGAATAACGAGAATAAAACGTTGTATCTTTTCATTTTCAGAATGGAGCTGAGATTTTTGAGATGGGCTCTGCTCTTCTTACTACTAACAATTTTGACGGCAGAAGCGGCTCGAACGACTACGACAAAAGTGAGTACAAAATAATAATACGATGATGAAGATAATAAAGTCATGATACACCGCGTGCACACCCGATCATGTGCAGACACGAGCATGTGCATCTAGTAGTAGGTATAACACACAGTGGAAAGTATCGAATCGCACACATTGAACTTGCGCGCGCCCATACGGCGGCGGAGCTGCAGCACGATAATAATCGCGCGGAAAACAATGAGGTTGCATATTTGCGGCACGGGTCATTGTATCCCGCCAGACGCCGATATACGTATGCATATGAATTTATAAAATGCGAAAGTTCAGTCATGCACGACGTCCTCGTCGCGGAAACGCCACACACACGCGCGGGGCACGGTCTAGCCGATGATTTACAACTTTACATACGCGCGCGACTCCTGTGTGTGGGTCCGCATTATATATAGATTTTCGTTTCACTTTCGACGTCGTAAATTATAACCTTTTCCTTGTCGCGCGCGCGCCCGAGCGTGGGGGTCATTATTGGCAATTCGTTTATAATTCATATGTGTGTGTGTGCACCGGGGGAGGAAAAAAAAGAGAGACGAAAAAAGGATTGGAAAACTACTGCGCGATATATATTGGTTCGTATATCACAACTTGCGGTAGTTCTCTATGGTCTACAAATGCGAAACGATGTATTGCACATTTAGCTTATAAAACTTCTTGACATTAAAGAGACCATTCGCCAGTATCTTCTGTCCGATTTTATTGACATACACCCTAGACTTGTAACTTACTCTTCTTTTCGTCGGTGACAAGACACTGCACAGAAAATAGTGGATTACACGTACGCTATTATGCGCTTCGTATACAATTTTGTCTGTGTGCAGCCGTCCAACATAATAGTCAGACACATGCGGCAAGTGGACGGCGCAATGGCCTCGCATTATGCGCACTTACATTCGGTGCAGGATACGAATTATGTACTTGATGCGGGGGCGGGTCCGGCCGCCCGGGACACGCCTTGCATCTTTATATTATATTGCAATAATGCATTAGCCGATGAATTCGCACACAAATGCATACAATCAATTCCGCGAGCGAGAGCCAATTAAGTTTTTGAGGCCACATACTACATATGGGTGGCCAAATATTTCGTGGATTTTTGGATTTATATCGCACAATATAATACGAGACTTTTCGTAATATAATTATTATTTAAGGCCGAGCAAAATCACGACGCACGAGTAGCGAGCAAGTGTTTTTTTCACCACAAAATATAAATCTGTACAAAGCCTTGCGCCAACAACGATCTCGAGCGACTCGTAATTAAAATAATTAAATGCGCGCGGTGAAAGCAAATCGCGGCGGCGGCGGCGCGCGCGAGCAAAGTATATACAATAATAAATAAATACAAAACGCGCGCAGACACACCACATCCTCGCCTTTAATTCTGCATCAATCGCGTGCTGCCGGTGGCATACGTACAAATTATTTCGATTAATCAAACACGTATTTAATCTCGCATTCTATATTATATAGATGTAACAGTATAGTGCGGTATAGAGCGTCGGTGCGGTTTACTCTCTCGCCTGCGCGCGTGCGGATAAACTTGACTTCGATGCTGCGTGTTTATATTATATATGTGTTACGTTGTTATTATTTTCACTCTCGACACCGGTCGAGGAAGTGCCGATTATCGCCGCGAGGAAGTACGTATTAAAAAGTTCATTAAACGCCGTGATTATAACAATGTATAAGTTGTATCAGGAATTGTACGTTGCCGCGTACATGTACTTCCGAGAGCAAGTGAATAAAGAAGAGTTACCGCGCGGAATTACACTCAGATTTTTTAAACATTTTCACTGCTGTATTGCGCGCTCGTCGCCATTTAATTTTTCTAAACCAGTAAAGAGAAACCCATCCATTACTCGCAGAGGGTTTTAAAAAATGTCAAACAAAAATCACGTCACGTTTCGAGCATTTTTAGCTCCAACAATTTTTTTCAATTTCGGATCTCAAACGCGTGGTAAAATTTAGCAGATTCGAACCCGCGATGCATAGTACACAAGTAGCACCTATAACAGTGTAAATAGCACACGATTCTCTGCGCCAAATGGAGTTACATAGCGACACGCGGTTAGATCACTTTCTCGCGTTTCAATGAGCTCCATATATGTACAGCTGCGTTTTGTAGTAGTACCATACGAGGGCAGTGTACTGCAGCGTGAGAGAGCCTATAAGCACGCGCCGCTCACGTTAACACATTCGTCTTCGTCCGTATAAAAGCCCGAAGAAAGTAGGCACATACCCCACTATGCGGCGTTTAACGCAGGGTTCGCGAAAACATTTTTCGCGCCTAATTGGAAAGAGTTGGCGCGCGCCACCCGTGCCTGCAGCTATAGCAGCAGATACTTGCCTGTACGTGTGCGAATTTTCCGAATCCGTGCGCCGCTATATTTATATGTTAGAAGACGAAAAAAATGGACCATACGTTATGGTTACACAATTTCTCCTCTCGCAGAGGCGAAATCGTAAGCTCGTAATAACATTACCGCGAGTGTGTAATGCGACTTTAACACAGGGATATATAGGATTTTTCGGTACATTATAAGCTACACTCGATATCATACATAACGCACACCGCAGCTATGTAGTATCTATGCGAATAACATTTATTAGAGTCCGATCGATTATTATGCCATTTTGATGTATCGCCGCGCATACGTATTATATACGCGATCTTATCGCTTTCTCTAGCCGATCTGTGCGTACGACTCGCACGCACACAGCACACACACATATAAATTCATAAGATCTCGAGGATGTATCGTAATATTTAATTCTCGTGTGCCATGCATCGCAGCTGATACGCGTATATAATATATGCGCAGTCTCGAATTTTCATTTGGCGAGCCGCGCGTTTTTCCGCGCTTTCAACGAGGAGGAAAGCAAAAGAAAAAATAGTCTACTGGATCGGGTATTATATATATTTAATGTACTATACGTATAGCAGAGCAGTGCAGTCGAGCGTTACAGATCTTTCTCTCTCTCTCTTACTCCCGAGCTATGCTATATAGCCTCTCTCTCGCAATCGACGTTTTTTCGCGGAAAAACTACGCGGATTGCCCAATGTCTTTCATTAGTTTTATTATAGGAAAATGATTTATTAAGGCTCTGTTTTACTACTGATTGATATTAAATGGTAAATCGATTATGCAGCGTCGTAGTGTGTGCACTCTTTTCTCTATTGCCAGTTTCTCCTGTTTAGGATATATATAATATATATACGGAGAAGAAAATTACATAAGCGAAACGAACGTAGACGCAGACACGGGGCGACTGGTAGTAGTAGTATAGCAGCAGAAATATCAAAGTCTCAGTTGTCAAAACAATATAACTAATGCCCTTCCGCGTATTTATGGAGATCGATTTTATATTATTATACATTCAAAGCCGACTCAGTGCAGGGTATAAGGATTTCTCTACGTTTTTGTATCAATTTTATGGAAATATTTTGGACTGTAAGCCCGCCCGTCCGCGATAGCATTCCGGGTGTTCGATGCCGGTGAACTGATGAAACACACCCATACACAGGCCTTGCTTGCTCGCTACGCTCGAGCTTGGAAAACTTTCATCCGTTTTTTTGTTTTGTTTATTTTTTTTTATCGGCCTCACTGCTATAAATACCTGCTGCTGAGCCGCTGCACTGATTATCCTTTCTTGCACTTTGTGCGGCAGCGTCCAGTCCCGCAGTCGAACGCAGTGAAAGGTCCTCCACCGCCGCCGCCACCGAGTGCAGCAGCTGCTAATCGTGATAAAACATTATACTTTTTTCCGTATAACCTTGTTGCCACGTTTATATCCTTTCGCTAGAGCTATGTGTATACGTCTCGAGATATACGCACGCCATTAAATCTGATATACAATGTGGTATATATATCTGAAAATCGATTATCGTCTCTCTTTATGAAATTTCGGATTTATTCTGCATTCATTAATAACTAAAAACCGTTTTCTGGTTTATATGCAGATAGATGTGTATATATACGGAGCTCGCACAATTTTGCAGAAAACTTTCATTCGAACGTTTTTAAACCTTTCAAAATCGGTCGATCGCGCGCGCGCGCCACGGAGCAGATATATCTTTGAAAGACATCAACTTTCAATAATAATAAACTAAAAGCGGCTTTTAAATGTTCCTGCGCGGCTGGCCTGTCTGCGCTCGCGGAAAAAGAAAAATATATTATACATAAGTAGATCGCTCGGGCCCACAGCAGCAGCTGTGTATGTGTGTGTTATACTCGATGATGCATATCTATAAGCACGAGAACGTATTATTCAAGTTGCGCGACTCGGTGTGTATATACGGTTGTAAAAGCGGCTTATTTCGCTACAAAACAATTTTGTATACACACATGCGCGCGAGGAAAAGTACAAGCTTCCGAGCTGCCTCTAACTTAATTCGCGATCTTTCGCGAAGCCGAGGCTTGTATTACGTGTATCGTATGTAAGGCGGCAGCTATTACGGGCCCGTTTGCGATTCGTCATTTTTCCATATGAAATACATCAATTTCTCGCATATGTAATGCATTTATTATATTATATTGTGTGTCCAAACGGCCTGGCGTGCGTGCAGTCACCGACTCAGCCACACACACACACACATTTACGCAACTTATTACCGTCATACATAAATGAGATTTTACAATATAAAGATATACATTTGTCGACGCATGTATGGCTAGAGCTACGAAATAATACACGCACAAGCACATTTTGCTCAATATTGCAAGCGGCTCGAGAGATTCGCGTGTGCATTATGCGCACAATATTCATTTAAATATAATTGCTCTCGACGCGGCTCGAGGTATATATGAAACAAAAACGATCTTCCACGCACCGCTGGGCACACGCGGTATAGTAGTAGCTGCAGTTTCATTTCTGCAGTCGAGCGCGCGATTTATTTATTTATTTATATAGAGCGCTTACTTCGTTCCTTCGGAAATGCGCGTGTAACTATATAATATGCCAGCATGACAAAGTGTCGTGTTCCTGCACACCATATAATATATAAGAAATATATTTTTCAATTATCAACGCGTGTACGTATACGCACGTACGTTTACGCGTCGAGGGGCGTTTAAACAAATTGCTCCTAAAAGCCCGTTTATACACCACGTACGATTGCGCATTTTCTCGAGCTTATGTGTGTGGCGTCGAGTCGCGGCGCGTTTATAATACGCGCGTAATGCGTTTAGTGCTTGTGCGGCAGTTTTCTTGGCACTTTCGCTCGGTGCGGACGAGTAAATCCATATGGAAAGTCAAACGCGCGCATTTATATGTATTATATTATATCTAACGCGAGCATCGAGTTTGAATATTTTTCTCAGGCTCGAGTCGTTGTTGTTGTTTTTTTTTTTTTTTTTCAAATATATATAATACACGAGTACGGGACTTATTGCCGAGGCAAAAAAGGTATTATATGGGTGTAGAAAGTTTTGCATGAATAGTCGTATATATACACATTCGTCCTCGAAAGCTGCAAAGAAGAAAAGCAAAAGAGATAAAAAAAAAAACCTGAGGATCGATGAACGCGACGATATGCATAAATATAAACGTGCGCATAACTTTACCTCCGATGGTGTGAACGGTCTCGTATTGATAGTCACACTACACAGGAAACGAGCGCGAAAGATCGCGGAGTCGTGTGCGGTGGCCAAATAAGCTCTCGCGAACGTCGTGTATATGTACACATGGGTGAGGTATACATACCGCGCATGTATGTGTACGCAACGCGACCGAAAACTTTCTCAAGGAAATTGCGACCACTATATAGGAGCGATTGTCAAAGCCCGAAAAATGAAGAAAAAAAAATGAAAGAGCGACTGTTGCACTCGAAATGTCAGAAATCCACGAAACCGTCCCGATGCGCAATCGGCTCGATGAGACGTAGATTCACTCGCGCGTGCTAGAGAAAAATGCGTATATGCGCGAGTACTCTGCACACCGAAAAGCAGCGGACACATCGTATACACTATTCTAGTTGGATATAATGGCGCCGCAACAGTTGGCCGTGATTGGCAACTCGGTTTATATATATTATCTCGTAGACGAAATCGCATCGATGGAATTCGACGATGCAACAATTGAATTGTGTCTGATTGATGGGCCATCCAATTTTTCTCAGCCTCGACGCACGCATTAAGGATCATTTGTCAAGTCGATCGAACGCGAGTCATATTCGCAAGTATCAATTATTATCGAGGCGCTTCGCATCCGGTCGTCGAAAGTAGAATATCACACAGCATAGCGATTTTTCCGCTCCTCCGCGCGAGGCCAATGCTCGCTCGCGTATACGTATACACACATAAATACGAATAAAAAACTGGCCACGCGAGAGAGAGTACTACAATGCACATTGCAAATAATAAACGCTCTTTATAATTTCACCTGAAAAATTTCACTACATAGCTCGCGAGCGGCGCCTTGCAACGCACGTATAATATTATGTTGCAGGCAAGCGCGCGCGTCTGAGATAATTGAAAAGTTGAATTTTTTTTCGCGCTTTTAATGCGCATAATAATGTTTCGGGTGTAAAAAAAAGTTGCGGGGGCAGCAGCAGCAGATACATCTCGCTTCTGTTATCTCTCGCGTTTTACCTATATGGTGTGTCGTATATACAAAGCTTTACGTAAGCGCGCGCCGCGTATGTAAAGCGCCAAAGTGTACCGCGACTATGGATAAACGTATTCTCTCTCTCTAATTGCACGGTTAAACACACACATTCACAAAAGTGCGGAGTTGGTTTATCTCCGACACCTCTGGTTCATACATAGTAATAGTTGCCATGCGTACACATAGAGTCTGTGTGAGCTCTATTGCATAATTCGATAAACAGATACTGTCTCGGCGGCGTGAGCGAGCTACCAAGAGAAATTATGCCGCCCGCACACGCTTGATCTCTTCCGCACGCGTAGTATATATAGTTCATTTACCGCGACCGACCAACCGACCGAGGCACACGTATAACCGTGCTCGGTAGCCGTGAAGAGCACGTGCTGCATCTGGTGTATACGATAAAAAAAATGCGCGAATTTCACGCTTATCGCACCCGATGTGCACGCGGCTTTTTTCGCTTTCTTTATATACCGCGCACGAACGGTAAATTTACAAATGTACGCTTCGGAAGACGATTGTAAAAGTTGTGCGCCAAATCAGACTTGTACATTATATCATCTATGCGAATTCGACAGAAGACAACTTTTCTTATTTGCGTGCCTCGCTGCAATTATATATTGACTTCGATCAGCTTCGGGGCTATTTTAACGTTTCACAACCTCGCGCGCAGTTTAGTATTTGTAATAAATACGAGATCGAATAATTATACGAATATATATTTTTATATACACTTATCGACGGGTATAATTGAGCAAATGTATTGCATTATACGCGACATTCGTGAAATAATTTCGCAGAAATGAAGTTATTTTACTCCACGCAGCGAACGATCGCGTCGATTATATTTGCTATACTATGAGATATCCCACGAGGTTTGTCTGATCGTCCACGCGAGCTTTAATGTATTTTTTATCGTTTAAAACGTCGAGTGCTTTTTACGCTCCGCACGAGAGTCGTCCGCCAAGCATAATATACACACGCACGTTTTGACATTAATATGCCCAGTTTTCGTTACAGCTGTATAGGCTGGCACGTATATGTCTCAACTTGGAAGTCGCGAGTTTCATCGAGATGAATGATCTGGTCTCTGCCACTCGATGGCTCTATAATCCCCATGCTCAAACGAGACTCCGATATATACTACACATATTTATTTATATTATATGTATAGCTCGACTTAATTTGCGCAAGCAAAAATGCCTTTTTTCTGCACCTCGCACACACACAAACACACTGACATACGCATATCCAAGCGACCGAGAGCGACCAGTGAAAGCGCAAAACACGACCTGACGCGAGCTCGCGCGTGCGTGTATATATTCAGTATCACTCGGCGAAATTTTCTGGTTTTTCGCAACGAGATCGCCGCGCTTAATTAGTTTTCCTTGACGCGCGCCGTTAAATACGCGCCGCATTTTGATCCCTATACGGGCAGTTTATCAGCGGTGACATTCATGCGGTTACAATTATGCATACAGATAGTCATCTTATCCAGCGCAGTTGCGAGCACGAGAGATGACGGAAAAAATATGCGTAAATGTGTGTGACATTGATACTATCTACCGATCGCCGCGTGGCTATTGGCTAAATCTAGTTAAACTAGTCTCATTGATAATGACGATATTTATAACGCGCGTCGCCTGCATAATAAATATCATAATTTTTTTTATTTAACAGCTATGGACATATATAACGCGTTTCGCAAGATTTCGTGTTACATTATGAAACCCATTGGGCAATTAAATCTTCATAATAAAATATATATGCGCGCGCGAATCGATGTCGAATCTGCAAAATGTGTGTGTATGCATATAAGCGCCTCGAGTTGCTCGCGAAGATGTCGCTGATATATATTTTTACCTGGCTCGCGATGCATTGAAATGCTGCTGCTCTGCTCATTGAAAAAGAAATCGAGGCCATCCCTTCGCAGATTTATTCTCTTTTCACACGATTTGTGTGTGTGTGTGTGTACGTAAAGCCGCACATGCGAGAGAAAACCTTCTCGTGCTCCTTGGACGATATTGATATTCATGCGCCTTTAACGCTACTCGTGCAATTGGTTCGTTTTCCCCCCTTTTGTGTTCGTTATGTACACCTCGTAAAAAGATTTATAAGAAAATCATAGGCGACGAGTCGTTGCCGAGCGGATTTATGTGAATCGGTTGTGTTGAAAATCGATGCGCCGCAACTTGTTATATTCCGATACGACTGAGACTGTATTATACACGAGACATTGTGTGAATTGTATCAATGAATCCTTGACGCTGTGAATTGCTTGTTAGTTCCAAGTCGAGCATTATTAATAATCGTGTGATACAAATCGGAATCTATCATTTTCACTTGAAAAAAAAAGAAGGAAACATACACTTTTCCTTTCTGCAATTATTTTTGAAAGGCTTCGCTCCGCACTCACCGCTCAACATTAAGGTCACTTCCTTCGAGATAATTGACCGAAGGACCCTGAGGCATTATGTGCGCTCGCACGAGAGGGATGTTTATCATACGTACGAGCGCGACTCCTTTTACTTTCTTTCCTCGCGACTTTAAACCACATACATACGAGCTGACCACACCTTGCACGAACATTGGCTTGGCTTTTTTTTTAGGTCACTGTATCACGTGTTTCTGTGCCCTTAGGCCCCGTCCATATTTATCGGATCAATTTTGACATTCGTTCGCGGCAAAAAAAGGAATAAATTAATGTACAGCTTCTTTCGCGATCTTCTTATGAGCGAGGAATCGAATTGTGTGAGAGAGATTTCGTCAATAATAAAACAATGTGCTACACGCCGCGTCCGTGATACCTATATATATATATTTCAACGGAATATATATCTTCTCGCGCGCTGAGAAATGCCGTAAAAGTGAAAGGTTTTTTTTTAAACGAAGGTAGACCACTTTTTTATTATTACATATAATGATCATACGTGTACACTTATGTCATTTCGTTCGTAGCACCTGTTACCATCTCTCGAATGATAACGCTAAGAGTGAGGAAGGAAAAAAGTCAAGTTTGTGTAATAACGATTTTTCGCGCTCGTCTATAAACAATAATTAGTAGAAATTTGTAAATATCGCCTCGGAATTCGCACGCTAAATGAAAAATATATAGATCGGGTCAATTATGCGCGAGTAGTGCGCGCGGTTTCAAACGTATTTATATGTATTTATCGCGTTTAATTAAGTTGTCCGACTCCCAAAGAAAAATACCCAGCGTAATGTATGTCGGTCACACATGAAGAACTTTACGAGTCGGCAATTTATATATAGGGGGGTCTAATGATTGTCCTCTGGGCTTTTGCCACACGTGGAAAGGATAATTACTCTCTCGCTCGGTGCTTCAATTAGATAATGCCGCGCGCGGCTTTTACGGCTTTCCGCGAGTGCCCCTGAAAAATAGAGTAACGCTTGGAAAACATTTTTCCCTAGACGTATATAATACGTACGTATACACTCGCACACTAATCTTGCGTGCCAAATACGCTAGAGCTGTCTAAAACACACGTGTGTGTTTGTGCGTCTTGAGCAACTAGCCACCGATCCATTTCGTTCTCATGTATAAGAATTAAATTAATGATTTCTCTCTCACGTGTGCGTGTGTGTGTCTGCCTGCAGCTATTTTGATTATTATCGATGATGACTGCAACCTCGTCTCTCGAAATATTAATTTTTTCTCTTTCAAGTTTAAGCGCGTTATAAATTCATCATTCGAGAGGATACACACACGCGAGCGCGTATATTGCATTAATGAATCACAGGCAGCATGCAAATTTGTGTTCTGTCTTTCGCGCGCGTCATGTCGAGAGAAAGAGAGAGATGTGTGCAGGGCAAAGATGAAGCAAAAGGTAAGGTGATTACTCGGCTCCTAATGCACACCGAGAGAGATATTCTGAAAAATCATTACTTATGTAAGTTGCGGCCTGCGCATTGCGATAGATCTAATGAGCCCTTGTATACGTCGCAGAAATGTGTAAAAACAGAAGATTCATCTTAGATTTTTTCTTCTCCGATCTATATGCGCTGACTGTGTTTCAAAATCGAATGAGATATTGGACCGAGATTTTAATTATAAAAATTAATCAATCTACTTCGATAATTCCGTTAGGTAATGGAAAATAGCGTACGATTGAAATGTATTTTTATCGACAATAAAAGAAAACTGTCGCTCACGTATACGAGTATATTATATTCTCTCGGCCGAGTCGAATTTCGTGACATTTCGTACGAAAGTTACGATCTTTCTCTCCCCAAAATACGTCCCAACAATAGAGCTATCCGATGTAAAATTCTCGCACACGAGAGAAAATTCATTGACACGATTCGCGTACAGTGCACCGCATGTGCTGCCGTAGAGACTCGTTGTTCGCCGCGTCGAGCCCGAGGCATTGTGGCGTGGTCGGCACTACTAGACAACGTGACGTTTAAGTAACAGAACGCGCAACAGCACATAAGTTCCTCGTGAATACGTTTTATTTTATAATATATATATATATATAAAACACTTTTACTTTCCTACGATGCATGCATGTATCGGATAGTAGCAGCTAACACGAAGATATGGTACAAAAGGGATACGTATCGGCTCTCGGTTCTGTATGCAATATTATCGCGGCTGCTGCACGAGGAAAAAGAGAGACGTGGGAGATTTTATAAATACACGAGTACACTGACCGCGAGGCAACTTTATACACACACGTAGAGCTCGATAAAACGAGAGAGCGAGGTAGGATGTATCGCATTTTCGATTAGATACATATATATTTGAAGCATGCCACGGTCTGCGTATATGGAGTCAAGGAAGTATACGGCGTTTACAAGTATGCGAAGTAGGTATACGCGCGTGGGGTACGCGAGCGAGTTAACTCCGAGCCGTGTGTAATTGATATAATGTAACGATCTTTGCTGCGAAGCACGTGCCAAACGCGAGAGATCATCGCGGATATGAATACACTGTTGCCGAACATTATTATGCACGATCCGCGTTGCATATTTTATTTTATTTTTTTTTTTACTCGACGCTCCGCACACGATACAAATAAAAAGGCCTTATTATTTCTCGAAACCAAACAGATGTAAATCGTTGTACATACTTCCGATACAGCAGGTAAACTCGTAGATGCATGTATATGAAATAATAAAACCGCAGGTAGCTATACCCGCACTCTTCCTTTACGGGTATACAGCAGCGATAATCGGTGCAGAACACGTTTTTCTGCATCGGTTATTGCATCACCGCGCCGAGGGAGAGAAGCCGCTCATCGATGATTCTATTAGCGTTTGATTTATCAGCTCCACGTGTAATACAAGTCGGATCGCGCGCGGCATAAGGAGGAGAGAGAGAGAGAGAGAAAGAAAAAATAGACGCGAGCACGCGCACTGCATTTATCAAACGAAATTAAGGAAAACTCATGAATCTAAATGCAATTGTGTGCCCGATCTCGCTTCTTCTCTATACGTATTACATATATTGTTGTATTCCCATCGCGAAAAAAAACGTGACGGAATTTCCCTTCGATCTGTATATATGGGGTGCATATATACACAATGTGTATATCGCGAATCGAATTGCTACACAGCTCCTCGCGCGCGCGGCGCCTGACACAGATGTTCCGGCTATAAATATTAATTCAATGGAGCAGCAACAGCTGCCTATGTACTTGGAAGAAAAAATAAAAAAAGAATCGCGATAAATCGGAGAACGTGTATATATGCGCGAATCGGCAGATTTCGTTGAGCCCGGTATGCGTTGTACTTTTCGTGCGATAGTTGATAATCTTTATCCGTATCGTTGGGTGGGTCTTGTAACCGTGGATATTTATAGGATCCGTTAACTGATCAAAGTTGGCTTGTTATTCAGAACTCGGCAAAAAATATTGGCAGATCTGTATCAGTGATAATTTTTTGAACAAGATTTTTGTCGATTCAATTTCATTTTATCGGAGTGATTATTAATTTTGGAGCCAAAAGTACGTTAACGCACGTCTGACTATGATTTGACTCTAACTACTGACTTATTAAATGAAATATCACTAGAGATGTTTTGTATTACAACTTTATTGAAATATATTTGAATGTAACATACAATCCTTTAATCTTATACATAAGTGTGCGTAATATTTTATAGTAATTTTTAGTAATAAACAAACAAATTATTATCTTATGAATGCAATACTCTATTTATGGGCTTTAATAACCATTCAATGACGATCAACAAGTTTTTTTGGATTGATTAAGAAAAAAGCAGATAAATTCATAAAAATCGCGCGTACACACTTTCTCCGATTAATCCTTTATAATTAGTCTATAGCGTCATTGATGACTCGCACAATCATGACTGACTAAAATAATTGTACCTTACATATGATTTTGGTGAGCTAAAACTAAATACTCTTTACTATATTATTAGTTTAACTTTCTCGATTTTTATTTAACGGTACTTTCGTTGAGAATTTTATCCCACGATTTCTCACGAAAAACAATGTCTATTATTTATTATACATAATATAAGAAAAAACAGCAAATTATTGAATTGAATTTTTTTTGAATTATTTGAATGATAATAAATGTCTGAAACACTTGACAAAAGTAGACTTTGAAACTGATTGCAATTATGTTTGGCACCATTACAAGCTTTGGTTTGTAGCCGCTGAGAAAATATGACATAAATCTTGGTTCATCAGCTGGCCGATGATCATTTCACAACAGAGAATCGGCAGCCGATATCGTATCAGCTCCCAGAAAGGATACAGTGCCCAGCGTCGAAAAAATTCTCTCGATAGTTTTTCGCACAAATGCAATTCGATAGCTTCACGATACCTTTCAGCGAGCTCACGCCATTTTTCTGAGTCCGCCAACTCGTAAAAGTCCTTATACGTGAGTTGTTTCGCAGCTTCTTTGGGTCGTAACCGAATCAGGTCGTAGAGCGACAGACTCGGACTGACCATTATCTTTTTTGCTTCTGCCGTGAACTCCTTCGCCCTCACCTCCTCGTCCTCATCATCATTATCATCATCACATCGTACAATCAGTAACGTCTCGTTCTCGTACTTGAATTCGTCAATGTTCGACGACTTTTTGAACGCTCCGTGTTTGACCAGAAATGTCATGAATGTGAGGGCGTCGCTACGGTTCAGTTCGTATCCTCTATTCTCCAGACGTTCGACGGCAACGAGAGCACCTGACGTCTCACGAAAACTTAACTCATACTTTCCGCCGCCACAATTTTCTTCAAAGAACTCATCGAAGTCACTCGCAGAAGGAAAAACGAAGCTAGACAGATCAGCGCCACGATCCAGGAGCACATCAATACAAGACGAACTAAAATTCGCCACAGCCCATTGAAGAGATGTCCGACCCAACTTGTCCCGGGCATGTATATGCACCGGCTGTTTTAATTCGTCATTGATCTTGAAGAATAACTTGATAATCGCCAAGTGATTTC
>CACVKI010142346.1:0-11852 GCA_902732785.1 Trichogramma evanescens | reverse complement strand
GTAAAGTTGATGGTTATCGATTTACAAATTCTTGAACGTTCTCAGCCGAAATCAAAAATCAAAAATAAAACCGAACGTTCAAGAATTTGTAAATCTATATGCGTGAGACGCACGAGCGAACCTTCTTTCCGTGTTGAAATTTGAATTCAACGAGATTTTTTTCTCGAAATTTCATGGTTTTTTTTACAAAATTGTTTATAACTTTTTATTAAATAAATTTTCGACGATTCTGACCCCGGATTCGAAAAGTACATTAAATTTTACGTAAGAAATGATGTCTGAACATTTTTTTAAACAATTTTTAGTCGGAGTAATTCATCGCTATAAACGTTGTCCAAAAATGGTCACTTCAGGCGTTAAAGGGTTAACAAGCATATAAATAGAGTACATAATAGGGTCAAACCCTTCAAATGTGACACTTGCCACACATCATTTAGCTACAAAAGCCACCTCAAATCTCACATCAATACAGTTCATGATCGGATCAAACCCTTCGAATGTGAGATTTGTCACAAATTTTTCGGCTATAAGGGAGACCTCAAAAAACACATAAATTTAGTACATGATCTTATCAAACCCTTTGAATGTGAGATTTGTCATAAATCATTTGGACAAAAATATTACCTCCATTCTCACATAAGATCAGTACATGATCGCATCAAACCTCACGAGTGTGATATTTGTACCAGAGTATTTTTAAAGCACACATTATGACAATACATAACCGGAGCAGACCTTTAGAATGTGTAATTTGTCACAAATCATTTTCCCTCAAGAGCAGTCTCAGTAAACATGTGAGAAATGTACATGATCATACCAAACCTTTTGGGTGCGAGATATGTGAAAAAACATTTGGGTACCTTTATTTACTTCAAAGACACAATGATCGTACACAATTGATGTAAACCCGTGGAGTGTAAAATTTACTTGGACCGAGATATTTTAACGCAATGAAGATTTTGACACTTACATGAGTACAATATATAATTTTGGAAAATATATTACGTGATTATTCTTCAATTTGTGAACAAGAATATAATTTTTTTTAAATAACTGTTAATTTTTCGTGACTATCTTCATACATAAATAAAAATATTAACCATATTTCGCCTTCAATTTTTTCTTTAAAGTATTGATGTAGAACCGATTTTTTAACAGTACAGTGATCAGTTGAAGCTTTTCCCAAGTACATGTTCCCTATTGGTATGAGAGTAAAAAATCCTGGCCTTGAAGCAATAATCACTCATTAACTTCGCACACGGACTCCTTCAACTGAGGGTCTGAAAGAGGATTATTTGAGGAAAATTCAACGATTTGCGTTGCAGTATTACGCAGTTCTGCGGACAAATGCTAAGCAATGTATAGATCGAAGCTTAGCCAAACTGTCGCTGCATCCTGTCCATCTTAAAACGAAAAATTGCGATCCACCTACACCCATGCAAGCCCCCAGCTAAAATTTTACTCATACAAGAGTTGGGCTTCTAAAGCTAATTGCTCGCCGCCTATACGTATAGGGAACAGTACTCACCACCGATGCCGCTGACGCCACTGGCGGCTCTCGATCGCTTTTTCTCTTTCTACATACATGCATACGTACGTTGTTGCACGCCCCCGCCCTATACACATACCTACGTGCATGTATATTGGGCGCTTGCGGGTCGATTTTTACGACTCGACTCGGCGTTGTTGAAGAGGAACTCGTGTATCTAGCATACATACGTATTTTGCTTAGCTTTGTTTCTGCTGCTGCTGCTGCCTCATGCCTAGTTGAGAGTCGAGGGTACGATTACAGTTTGTTCGTGTTTTATTATTTTTTTTTTTCGTTCGTACCTTTTGTTTTTTCCACGCTGTTTTGTTTCGACGCTCTGGAGAATTATACATACATTTTTCGTGCGCGTGCACCTATGTACGTGTATGACTATCACACGCGACTTTCGTATAAACACGTGTGCACTTGTGTTAGAGAGTGAATCGAGAGCGAGAGAGAGATACGCGGTGTTTACACATTGGTCGACACACACATATACACACAGAACACAATTTTTCGAGGGCATGTTTCGTGGAAATTGTACGAGGCTCTGGCGTGAAATTTTTATTTTATGGCGTGAAATTATGCCAGACTTTTTTTCGTGCTTAGCGCTTGTATAATAATACTGTTTCGAACTTCTTTCTCTCAGGGTTTACGATGATTGAATTTCGAATTTTCTATGCATAACTGTAGCCTCTTTTCCGACGAGCCTTGCATCGACGAACCTCTGTGTGCTTTTTTACTATCGTGACTATTGATTTCGCCAACCCCGACGATCGACTGAAAAATCCTCTCGAATAACAAAAAAAAGAAAGAAAAAAAAAAGAAAAACAATAATATCTCGAAATAAAAGCGCACGGCGAGGCGGATTTATATGTATTTGGACGTAAAACGCACGCGGATCTTGATAAATAGTCCACAAAGAATGGCCAGCAAGCCAGAAACACTTGGCGACAACTATCGCACTCTCGGAATCTAGCGCAGTCAGCGACTGGACTACGTGTCTCGTTTTCCTTTATTTTTCTTTCTTTTTTTTCTGACCAACAAGCCGCGAATACTTAAGACCCTCGGTGAAAAATTACGTCGAAGCAAAGGTGAAAGAAATGATCGAAAATTGATAGCTTAAATATTTTCAAAAACGTTATCATTATTTATTTTATGCTTTGGTGACTTTTTTGTTACAATAATATTAAATTAAAATAACTTGAAAATGACAATATTATTGTTTCGAAAAATTTAAATCAATTTTGAACCACGATAATACCGCTTTAAATCTTCACCGCTAGATGGCGAGGTACCTTGATTTGTAAATATGATGAACTTTCAATGTGTTCTGGCAATGTAACTCCAAGTTCCGCCAATAAAAATTCTACAAACTAAAAAACTATGATGAACTTTGTAGTAGGTTTCGGAAATAAATACCGTTGTTGGTAATAAGTCAGCCAGTAATTCTATTACATCATTCGTTCTAATTTTTTCTTGATCAGTAAGTCTCGAATGAAAATGCTTAAAATATAAGATAAAAAACGAGACTTTAGTCACTTGTATCGTTGTATATTAAGTTAGAGGCGAAAAATTTGCATTAAAAAGATGCCAATTTTACCATTCGTGTAAAATATACTCCACTCGTTGAAATTTTTCGTTACATTCTTCTTTTGAGAGTGAACTGCCTATAAAACTGCAATTCGTCGGCGAACCTGAATAAGATATATTAGGATGTATACGATGAACGCGCGTCAATCGTCCGAATACCATCTGTGGCCGAAGTGCATGCTCACCTTTCGTTTAATTGCACAGGGCACAACAAACGAGGTAAACGAAAGACAAAAGGAATCATACAAGAAGACAGCAGCAGCAGCAGCAGCAGCAGCAGGAGAAGGAAGAAGAAGAAGAGAAGAGGAACTGCAGGTAAAGGGTAAGCGAAAAAAATAAAAAGAAGACAACCGGTGATCGGTAGCTTCAGACACATCACACAGGTCGGTTAACCTCCGAATTCTTGAAACAGATATATATTTATTGTCTATATATTCGTAAGGTTTCGTGCGCAGCAATTTGGGAAACGGCGTGTGCATATATAACAGCCGCAAAATACAAGCCTCCTCCTCCTGCTCGCCGCTGCTGCTGCCTCTAATTGCCCGAAGATGTTTCGCTCGCCCCCGTCGCGCCGCGCGCGCGCGTGCACCCACGACACGCGTTCGCAGGATGGAAGGCGAGAAACTGCTGCACACTGCCGCGCATTAACTGCACAGGAATGTGTACGTATATAATATAGCGAATGGAAATAAATTGACTCCGAGTTGGCATGCACAACCACGAGGAGCGCATCGGCGCGTCATTTTTGAATCATTGATATATCCATGCAGTTGTAGAGAGAGGGAGAGTAATTTTCGTAGCGAAAAAAAAAGGAAAAAAAACAAGTAGATTTCAAGAGACATTAGTGCAGCTCTGGCTTAAGTCCTCAACAGTTCCGCGTAATAAAAAGCCTGGTCACTGCACGCATCACTTTGGCGTCGCCGAGCATCGGCGTTGGGATATATATATTCCGCGTGTGCTGCTGCTGCTATTAAAAATCTGAACAAGTCCGGTACATCTGTGCGAATGTTTTACATACGTGTGTATACGTGTGCGCACGTCTATGTGCACGGGGCCAACGATCAGAGTTGAAAGAAAAAGAGAATGAGAGAGAGAGAAGGATAGGTAGTGAGTGGTGCAGCACATATACTACGTATGTGCAATGCAGCTCTAGCAGGGTATGTCCGCCTCAAATTAGTGAACTCGAGTGTCCATCGGCCAAGCATCAACGGCGGCGGCGGCGGAATAAAAGAGAGAAACAAAAAGAGAGGAGCGGCTAGAGAGAGCTCGGGCTAAAAATCACTGTTCGCTTTTCTCTCAATCCTTTTTTCTGCGCGATTCTGTTCGTGTGCGTGTGTGTGTATGTGGGGGGTGTGCAACTATCTCTGCCGCGTACTACATCGCGTGCTCGCTCTTCACTAGTCCGCGTATATATATACCCGTGCCAACCCAGGTACATACATGCATACATACGTACGTACGCATCTCGCTCTGCTCTTTCTCTCTCTCTCTCTCTCTCTCTCTCTCTCTCTCTCTCTCTCTGGTGAAAAATCGTTCCATGTCAAACTGATAACGGGGAGAGGCTTTACCGAACTCTCATTACCGCGGCTCGTGCACGAGTTTTTTGCTCACTGCACACAGACACGGACGTTCTTTGGTTACGTATATACTTGCCCTCGAATAATGTGTGCGCATATATATATATATATATGTACGTATTTCACTCCCTCTCGCTTCGGAATACGCGAGCTTGCTGCAGCGAGTATTAGCCTTTGCACTCTTCGCTTATACATGGATACGTGCGTGTAGGCAAATGTGTTTTTTGGCCTCCTGTGCGGTCAGCCGTACGCCACTCCCTTATATTGCGCGCGTGTGCCTATATACACGTGTGCAATGTACGACTGTATAAATTAAAAAAGAAATTGCCCGAATAAGTATTTATCATGTATGAGCGATTGATTGGTCAGCTTCAGCTTGACTCTCTTATAAGAGTCAAAGATAAAATCTTTGATAGTTTCGCTTGATTGAAAAAAATAGTTGAATTTATTTCATTTAGATTTTTAATAAAGAAGATTTAGGCTATCTGGTTTGAGAATCTATAAAAAGCTCTACATCCGAGAGCGTCGAATTATAACAATATCGTGCTCAAACTTTCAACTTTACATCATATACGCTATCTACAATTAATCCGAATAGATAGACAGCTTAGCTCGTTGCGCTTGTAAAAAGTCAGCTGCAGCAGCAGTAGCCCAGCTAGTATAGCACTTGCGCGCATTAATGCACAAGAACTCGTCTGCGTGCTGTGTGCTGTGTGCATAAAGCAGCAGGGCAGCTGTGTTTTTCTGCTCGCGTCGACGACTTTCCTTTCTCCCAAGCTTGTGCGCGCTCGAAATCGCCAAACTATTACCTCGCGCAACCCTTTTGACCAGCTCTCTCTCTCTCATTCGTATCCACACATGTACATGTAGTCGTGCGTTCGTGTGTGTACTTCGTAGGTACCCCACTTTATCACATGCTCTTTCTCTCTCACTGTGTAACAGCTCTCGCGCGCGGCAGAGCAGTATCACTCCCTCCTCGCTCTCTCACTCTCTCTCTCTCCCGCAAGCCCCTTTGCGCTGCTGCTGCTGAACGAGCAATAATAAACAAGCTATCGGTCGCTATGGTGACGCTAGACAGCTACGCGCGGCTGAACAAAACACCGCAGCTCCGCATCAGCTCGGCGGCGGCGGCCTATATGCCGCGTAGCAGCAGAGTACAGAGTAGTGGTCGTCGTCGGCGGCAACGAGCTTTTGCATGTGTGTATCTTTCTCTCTCTGTCTCTCTCTCTCTCTCTCTCTCTGTACACCTCGCACCCATGTGGGGGGGCTGCTGATGGCATACATACGTACATATACCTATACGTGTACTTGTGCACACACATGTTTAATCTCGCCGCCCGCTCCGAAGCCGACGCGGCTCGGGCATTTGAGTTCTGACAAATTGCGCGATTTTCGAACTCCCCGATTGCCCGAGAGAGAGAGAGAGAGAACTCGCAAGCGCGCTGCGCAGTAAACTAAAGAGAAAGAGAAATTTTCATGTATGCGTGAGCGCTTTTAAAGTGTAGGTACGAGAATATAAATGCTATCCCCAAACGTGCGACTTCTTGAGAACTTGCGAGCGCTTTTTTATTTCATTTTTTCCACATAGGTAGAATTCATCGCCGATTTTACTAGTTACTTTGTGGATTTTCAGAAAAAAAATAAACGAGAATGAGCTTGAACCAACTGTCTTAGTATCACAAATGTTTAATGATCAAGAAATTTCGATAACATTTGACTAATAGTCTTTTATGATTAATATTCGATTGATTGAAGAGACTATTAAATCCCGTTTGTTTACCATTTAATTCGTCAATTTTATTAATTAAGTGAACTTGTTTTATCCGAATACATCAAAGATGATATAAAACCAAGTCTTTCTATCAATTTTTCATACAAAAATGTCAAAACAAAAAAAAGTTGAAAAATATCCAAGTGCTGCCATCTTTCAGCAAAACGCTGAAACCACGCGTACTTCTCCACCGTCGCTTGAATCGGGGTAAAAACGAGCCAGGAGGGGAAAGTCGTGCTCGATGGAAACTTCAACGAACATACATTGATATTTCGAGTCATTTATACACGATCCTTTTTACCGATTGCGAAAAAAGCTTTGATCGATTTTTTGAGACAATTTTTTAACAAAAAAAAAAATCAGAATAACGTAAGGAAATAGTAAAATAAGTACATTCATCCTAGCCTAGTTGGGATACGAAATCAATTATTTCCTATTTCATTATTTATGAAATTATCCTTATAATTATTTGAAATTATATTTGAAATTTTCACCGTTTGGCAGTCGTTACAAATGTTTTCCGAATTTAATAAAATTAAACAGTTTTCATTCATTGTATATCTCCAGAGTATTTTTAAATTTTAGCTTTATTGTAATACTCTATGTGCGATATTTTTATCAGTAACCTTATGTTTCCTATTAAAATTGTAATCTTATTCTAATCATGGCATTAAACATTTGTATTATCTATGCGGTTTCGAGTATTATAATGTTTTGTAAAAATTTGTATTTTGGAATTGTCATTTAGATAATGTACTTTAGATTAATGAGATAACATTTATAAAATGAGTATTGACGAAATAGTAACTTATCATAGGATTGATAAAGTAATTAAAATCATTAAATACTAAATTAATGCGAATCTATGTTTCCTTGATTATAAAATTTCAAGTCTTATCTTATTTTCTTCTTACTCTGCTGCTTTCGAACATAAATATCACGAAACTCGTGGCATAACTTGAGACTCCCACAAATGTAATCAAAACGAGTATCGAGCGAGTCATCAGAAATCGAAGAAACATCTTGGGGAATCAGCTTTATTTAAGCGCGCGCGCCGTAACCGCAAAACTTTTTGACTGCGCGAGGCGTCGTCGTCGTCGTCGTTGTCGTGGGAGGAGGAAGAATGACTCAGGTGGGACGTGTAGCAGTGGGCAGGTCGGACCACAGCGCCGCCCTCAAGATCCGGTCTTACCTTCACCTTATCCCCACTTTCGCTTCCTCGTATACGTGCGCGCGTTATGTAGTAATGCGATGGTGCACACTCCACCGCCGCTGCGGTTTTGACTTCGACTTGTAGTAGTTTCAAGACGATCGGTGGAAAACAGACCTTAATTTTGGAAGTGGAAATGATCTCATCTTATCTTGTCTCATTATTACGATTGAACTGTCCTCTATATTTTTTTGTATTTCATCGTGTGATTTGAGCTATTTATTAAGCTTATTCATAGATGATTCATGAAATGCAAGAGAGATATAAATAATTGAAATTCCATCTTAAAAATAAGGGATATTTTAGAAAATATATTTTTAAAATAATTAAAATTTTTTTTCTTTATTTTTACTCTTACATATAATTCATTAAAATAATAAATATTTTCTTTTAGTTTACAATTATTATACAACACCATTCATAAATTGAGACAAAATGTATAGTAACAATTGTAATTAACATCATAATGGTAGAAGTAATACTTCTATTTTGCAATTGAAGATTATTCGTTAATAATATAATTTATGCTATTTACAATATTTATTAATAAATAATCATGAGTCATTATATTTTTGACATCGCATTAACATTATTATGCATTTTATGATTGCTCTAAATTAAATAGTTTAACAAAAATTGAAATTCTCATATTTAACTTAAAAACATCAAGTACAAAAATTTTCCATTGAGCGTCGTTGATTTTTATGACTCTTCACACAGAAACTTACATCATAAATCACGCGCGATCAGTTTTCTATGCCACGCATACATAGTACATACACATAGGCGCGCTGCTCTCCTTTTCACCAACGCTCGCATTTAAATCTGCAAAACGCTTAGTCAGGTGTACACAGACACGCGGCGGTGGCGGCGGCGTTCGATGATATACATTTCCACTATTCGCTTGGCTCGTTCCGATTTTCATTTCCCGCGAATCGGAGCTGAAAGCCTGGCCTATACTCATGGGCTGCCGCTGGCCGCGGGGGCGGCATTTGTGCACGCGCGTTTTGCCCGTTTCGCAACACGACCATGTGTAGCAGTGCACGTTGCGGGCATTATTACTATTATTCGGACAAGTTGCGTTGCTGCACGCTGCAGCGCAGACATTATGTATCCAACTGCACAGGCTCACGTGTTATCGGATCCTGCCTGCGTTCAGATGCGTGTGTGTGTTCTCTGCGCTCTGTCTTTTTCGAAATTTCTGAAATGTGCGTTTGACGCACAGCAGCAGCAGCAGCGGCAGCGGCGGCACAGCTCGAAACCGCAGATAAGACGAGTGCGAGGTATACTGCAAAATAATACGAGTTCGATCATACGAGTACGTGGCTCATAAATCACTGCGTGTTTTACTTACGCGACATGATTTTTTATTATCATTAAATAATTTAAAAACATAAATTGTCAGTGACGATCATCGATCAAAGCATGCAGCAAAACGAGCTAATAAAAAGCGATTAAAATTCATGACTTCGCCTTACCTGCGATGACGCGCGCAAATCCACCTGAGTGCTCTGCCAATGTATTATTCATATATCAAAAGCAAAATACATATCGCGACGAAAGCCACGATTACTCCGAGTCTCGTATACACACACTGTGTGTGACATATAGAAATGCGCGACTCTCTCGGCAGTCGGGACGTCACTACGCGGGAGCTTGCAAAGTATCCCGTGCCCGAGCACCGGTGGCGCTCTCGGATAGCGCATACACGTATAATAATTTTTACAAGCTCTTACCGCGCACGCACGCGAATGTACGGTGTGGAATATATGTATGTATGTGCGATCAAGGCGGCGCTGTTGTTGGCATTTTAAATGTACATGGAGGTCCGCAGCAGCAGCACTCCTACCACTCAGCAGGAGCAGCAACTGCCCCTCGATGGTAGAGGGTAGAAGTAGTAGTGGGCGCTACCCCCCCACGTAGAATCCAGCGTTTAAAAAAGAGGAGGGACTTTTCGCGTGTGTATGCGGTATAGTCCTCTCTTTGTCGGTCACGCGTATCGGGATACACATATCGCTGCGTTCGCGTATTTTCTTTTTCTGTCTTACTCATTATGGAGTTTCGTCCTCCCTCTCGCTGTCACTTTGCCCCACGCGCGAGACACGGGAGCGAGTACTTTTGCCTTGTTTACTCGCTTGTATCTCTCTCTTTTCTCTCTCTTCCACCTTTTTTTACCCCTTTCACTTTTCCGCGCTCGACTTTCGATTTCCGACGATCGTCGTTTTATAATTCGCAGCTTGAATAAACGCGAATCAATTTGTAACTTCTTTCAAACAAATTTCAATGTACGAGCTTTAAAGCACACGTACGTAATCAAAAAGCTTTCAACTCGCACCTAAGTATAAAGCTGCATCGTAAGTATATATACGAGTTCGGACGAAAGCTCGACGCTGCAGACTTTTTCGGGGCCTCGAAAATTAACGCTGCAAACAGAACGCAGTATAATAGAGCTTTGGCCAGCAGCTCGGCTCAGCTCTCTCGTTTTATCTTTCTCTTATCGAAAGGGGTATTGGGAATAACAGCAGCAGCAGCGGCGTCGGCGGGCGAGCATGGAGCAGCTCATGCACGCGGACGTGTGTACGCAGTCGACGAAGAGGGAGTGGTAGCGGCGAGGGACTCCGTGTGTCTGTGCGCGCGCTGGGCGCGCGCGAGCCGCTCTCCAACGTGGGTAGTATGAGGGGGTTATATACGCGGAAGGGGCAGTAGCCAGCGACGGCGGCGGCAACACGAACATCGTTTGGGTTAAAATGAAGAGCGAGCGCACATATATATCTCCTCCTCGTACGTATAGGCACACGCGGCGGGGGCATACAAAACACGGCGCGCGCGCCCGGCGCCCATATAGTAAGAGGCCAACGAGACAACAGCGATCCTGTTGTAAGGCGCGCGCGCGCAAGTATACACTATGCATGTACGAAGGCCTGCCTTTCCCTCGCTCTCTTTCGCGGCCGCTACATCGTAAAGGGGTTGTTGGCCGACGCTCTGACTCTCGGGCAGCACATACACGCACGCACAGATACGCAGTACATTGCACACGCACACACAGCCAGTGTAGGCACTAAATTATTGTCGCGTGTATAATCAAGCTCGTGTATTACGCGCATGTACCGGGGCCGTGATTAGGCAGCTCCTGACCTTTCATGAATTTCAAGAGTGTTTTCGTCGAGTATTAGAGGGAGGCGAATCATTATGATTTCAAGTAGACGATAGAATATAGTAAAAGGTTATAGTTTTTGGAGGTATAATTGTGATTCTCAGATTTAGTCGAGGAGATGAAGCACTAAAATCGATTACATTTTGAAAAAAACCCTGCAGTAAGTCGGATTGAGATGCTGTTTTCGGCATTCGATTCAGAAACGCCACCGGAAATTTTGTGACCGTATGCGATCAATTTCATTTGAAAAATGCATTTATGCAACGCTTAATTGCATTGTTATAAGTGCATTGAATGATTGAAAAAGATAAAATATTTGCAACTTGCTAAAAATTTAAATAAATCAGTCCAATTTTGGTACTCGGGGGTTTTTTGGGGTCGCTCATTAATTGCTTAATATTCAAAAGTCTCAATCCAAACAAACAACATTTGCAAAACTTCTCATGGAAAACATATTTGTATCAAATGCATTAGCTGCCTGCACATTAAATGGAAAATCTACGGGTAAAAAAAAGGTGACGGTGAATCAGACGATTCCAGACCTGGCTTAAATCAAGCAGTAGTATCTACAATAATTAATACAGTATAATTTTATACTACCGTATTTTTATCTATAAATAACTTAAAAACTAATGTCATTTTAGCTTACACACAAACTTGGGCCATGAAAAAAAATTTTGGTGCCATGGATGTTCAGACCATAAAGCAAAGTATGCGTGCGTTCCTCGTTACGAAGAAAAATTCTGCTATCATGAATCAAAAATTTTTGTCATGAATTAATATTATTTAATTTATAATTTTTGTCATGAGTTTATAATATTTTCTAATACTTGAGGTTTAAGTTTTTAAATAGTTGAATTGAATAGTTGAATAGTCGAGTTGACTACTTAATGTGATCCACAAAGAATAAAAAAATTATTCAAAAATCGTTTCGCAATATCTTTTTATACATATTTAATATATAATTTACAAAAAAAATATGTTTTCACTTTTTCATGTTTAGAGCATGAACCCGGGTT